>JACEIK010001651.1:110361-122982 GCA_018107945.1 Datura stramonium | reverse complement strand
TAGCCAGGCACCAGATGTGTCTAGGCCCACCAGATAGCAGTCCAGGTCCTACTAGGGCACCAGGTGCCAGTCATACCCCCCAGGGCGGGGCGTGACAGAACACTCTCATTAGAAGATCAAGCTCTTAAATTAAGCAAGGATTCCCAATCTTCATCCTCTTCAATTTCTTTTGGGTATCAAACCCTAGCAAGATATCCAGTAAACGCAAGTATGTAGGGTCATAAATGGGGGATTTCTTCCACCATCATGCCTAATTTCCTTTCTAACTCATGAATTCAAGTCTCCAATCAAGTTTATTGAAAGTTCTAGGGTTTTACCCAATTTTCATGAAATCTTCTAATGCTATATCTATGGGTTTAATCCTTCCATGTTTTAATTGATGTTCCATGGCTATTAGGACAGATTTAATCCTCCATTTACTTACTAATTCATGATTTCAATTTTATGAAGTTTATGCCCTATTACGCATGATTTATGAAATTTTAAGCTTATGAGTCCATGATTTCAAGTATGTAGATTAAATTATGTTATATGATCATAATGCATTATTTCCACAAGAATCCTTCATGAAAATTATGAATTTTGAAGTATGATGATTTTCTCAAGTATGCATGGCTTTTATGATCGTGGATGACTCATGTGTCTATTCTATGGCTAGTTCATGTATCTCAAGCATGTTTATGTATTTCATGATCTCAACTAGCCCATGTAATTCAAGTATGTTCCATGATTATGATATGAGCACTATATATATTTTGGGAGTAGTATTTAACACCTAGTAGACTGGGGTTCCAGCGCACCCAGGTCTCAGAACTACGTGCCAACATAGCCATGATGGGGTCCTCCATGAGAGTGTCTCCCATGCTCGTATGGGCCACCCATGAGTGAAATCACGCCTTTTTCATAGTTCTACCTTTGGCAAGGTGTGAATACCCTCCCAACTAGGGTTTTACAGGTCGGGCTCCATGTATGCTAACGTGGGGTATGCCGGTTATAAGAATCTCCCACTATTTCTCATGTTCGCATTTACTTATATTCATGACTTATGATATTACGTTTTATAGTATATTTGAACCATTGATCAATTTATGATTTCTAATTTATGATTTCAAGCATGACATGATATATAACCTTTATTTCTAAACTTTAGGTCATTATGTTCAGCTTATGACAAACATCTCATGAACATGAATACTTCAAGGATATGGCTTTTAACATGTTTTCCCTACTCTCATGTTCTATCTTGATTTACGTTTATGATTTTAAACTATCATTTTACTAGCATGCTTTACTTATCTTTCATACTCAGTACAATCAAAGTACTTACCACATACTCTATGTTATATCATCTCATGATATAGGTTTGGGTGATCCTTCCCAGTCCCAACGTAAGCTTGCCTGCTCAGACCAGCTAAGTCCCCAGTCTTGGTGAGTCCTCATCATTCGAGGACATTTATTAGTTTTAATTGTCATGTCTTGGTTTAGTTTTAAACTTTAGCGAGCTAATTCAGGGTGTTGTCCCATTAGCTCATCTTATGGCTAGAAGCTTTTTAGACAGACATGTAGTTGATGACTCAGCATTGTGATATTGTCACTCTTGCCAATGCATTATGTTATGTTGATAAAACAGTACCTAAAGTTTCACAAGCAGTTGAATACTTATTCGAGGATTTATGCTTATCAGTGCTTATGTTTTAAATTCCGCTTTAGTTCATGCTCTTAAGTTGCTATGTGTCTGCCATGGGTTAGCTTGAAGTCGTTGGTGGTTCTAGGTCCCGTGTCTCAGTCTGGGGTCTCAGCTCAGGTCATGACATGCCGGTCATATCCAGGGTCTAGACTCAGGGCATGACAAACTTCGTATTAGAGCTCTAGGTTTTCAAAGAGTCCTTAGGGAGTCTATGAAGCCGTTTCACTAGGATCTCATTTATGGTTATGAGGTCCCTATTTCTATAAATGAAGGACTACAGGAATTTAAGAAACGTTTTCCATTCTTTCATACTTTAGATCATACATTAGAGCTGTGCCATATGAAACTTGTGCAAAATCATTCTTTGTTCCAATTTTGCTGACTACTCCTCATCTTTGATGTGATAGAAATAACAAAGCTTAGATTCCTATCAGTGAGGTGTTCTTAGATAGAGCCAGCAGAAAGTTAAAAGACTGCATAAGGGCTTAACAGGAGCCCATTATTGCAGTTAAGTCTAATGCATTGCAAGAATGCACTCTTGTTATCATGAATCATGTGTTGAGCTTACAGTAAGATATGCTCTCAGAACACCCCCTCCCCTTCTAGAACTTTGATGCATATGACATCCTTAGTGTGAGAGTGTGTCTCTAAATGCTTGGGTAGTATTGACACCCTAGAGATAGTGTGATTTGGGTTGTGTGAGCCATGAGTAGTAGAATGAACCTAGAGTAGAAATATGAAATAGAAGTTTTGAAGCCAAAAGTGGAGATAGTAATCGAGGGAAGTATGTAGCCATAGTCATATATCTATAAGGTAAGTAATGAGATGGTAAGTCCTTTGGTATTGACCGAGGAGTAATAAGTTTTGTGTAGATTCGATGGTAGTATTTAGAGGAAGAGTTGTTGGTAAAGATGACTTAGAGCATATCTGAACTAGAGTAGAAGATCATGAGGGCATGTCAGTGTGTTAGAAAATATATTACATATAGGTGATTGGAAGTTAAGTCAATAGTTGAAGTAGAGCCTTGAATTTTAAAAATAAAGATGTGCACCAAGGTAAAATGTAGTTACACTAGATTCTAAGCTCCTAAAGTGCTATGTGTGCATAGTTCAGTACTCTTGGGTTGAGAAGTGTGAATAATAGTAGGTATGTCCTATATGGTGTCCTAAGAGCTGAGGCTAGAGAATTTTAAATAAGATAAATAATTTTGATCTTCTTAGTATAAGCCTTAACTTTTTTTATTGGGTGGGTAAAAGATTGGATGTATGAAGTTGATACGATAGAAAGAGTATGAATCCTGCAATGATAGCCTTAGAGGCTAAAGGGAAGTTAGGAGCTACCTAAGAAAGAAATCCTAAAATAAATTTTAGTACCTATAGATGTAGTTGTTAAGAGAGAGTTCAGCATCCATATGTATATTGATAACCCAACCTACAAGAGTTATTTTATTGTAGCCCAGTTAAGAGAAGAGGTCCAAAGAATTAAAACATTGACTTTTGAGCTAAGAAGGAGATGATAAGCTGAAGAACCAAGTCAAGTCTTGAGATTCCAATTGTGCAAAAGTCCTGGAGTAGTAACTATGGGATGTCGATCCATTCTTAATCAGTTGTATTTCTTGCACATCAATCAAAATGATACTCAACACATGTCATATGTATGCATGTCATGACCACATCTAAGGTCCAAGTACTCTTTGTATACCTACCCATACTCAGATTCCTAGAATAAGAAGCAACCACTTCAAACCGCGATCCCAATCTTAGTGTATGATTCAATAAAACCCAACTTTATGTTATAAGACTCCTTATATATATATAAACTCATGTCTCATAGTATGCTCAGTTCCATGAACTTAATCCTTAAGATACGCCTTAGTGGCTAATAAATGATAACATCAAAATCCACTTCTCGCTAAGAGAGAGTGTAAACAGTCGTTGGCAAAATAAATATACCCAACGATTGTCAGGGTCGAATATCACAAGAAATTGAGTCTATAATTCAAGAGTTATAAACTAATTCAAACTAGAATGCATTATTGTTCAATACTTGAAAAGTAAAATGTGGGGAAAACGGAAAACAAAATCAAATTCTAACTTAGAGCTAAGTGAGGAGGATTCCAATTGTTGCAATCACAAGTGAGATAGCTAGGGGTGTGCTATTGATGGGCTAACAACTAAAATGGGATTTACTTCATTTCCTTAGATTCATATTTAGAATAGATAGCAGTGGATAAAGAACATTCCCTCATTTCTCAACCACAAGAATGTTTATGCTTTGTGTTTTCTCAAACCCCAAGGCCAAATTCAAATTAAAAATCACAAAAGCTTGAGGAAGGATCAAGCTATCTCTAGCCTTGAACCTTTAATTGAGTGGGAATGTGGGTTTTGACTATCTCTAGCTCAACCCCACACATCAACACTCCAAATCCTCCCTATTATTTTATCATCCAATTCTCACCCTTCTTTCTCAAGCAAAAGCAAGAAAGTAAATAAAATTCATGTTTGCAACCATCAATTTTTACAATTAAAACTTGGAGAAAATAATAGATCTGTACTTGAAATTATAATCCAAGAGCAATTAATCAATTTTTACAATTAAAACTTGGAGAAAATAATAGATTTGTACTTGAAATTATAATCCAAGAGCAATTAATCAATACCCATTCAAGTTTACAAACCCACCATGCACACACCCGTAGCTAGAAAATTAACTACTCATATCAAGAGAGAGAGAGAGAAAGAATACCAAGAGGAATTCCTTGAAAATTCATCATATTGCTTCACAATGTCTTACAACAATGGTGAAATTCCCCCAAAATGAGTTAAAGAAAAAGAAGAAGAAAAGCAAATTCTATCACTACAATTCTATGGTGTTTCTCTTCTCTCTAGAATTGAATGTGAATTGATAACGTGTGGTGTACAATTTTGGGTCATAAATATTTCTACTTTCTTGTGTATAAGTTTCCACAATTTCTCTTGGAGGTTTCTAAGAGCTTTGGGAACCTTTCTGGACATTTTTACCCCTCCATCAGCGAAATGGGTCACTTGCCCTTCGAACTGTGTTTAACAGGTTCTAACTTGCGAAGCACTGATGCCAACTTGTGAAGCACCGGTGCCAACCTGCAAAGCACTGCTGCCAACCTATGAAGCACCAGTTCCAACCTGCGAAGCACTGGTGAATAGCCGGTGCAAACATTCCCACCTGCATTTCACCTGCGTTTCACAAGTCTAGATCCATGTTTCGCCGGTTAAAAGCATGTCTTTAGCAGCTTTTTTTGAGTTCAAATCTTTCATTATCCTTGTCTCCTTCAAATGCCTACATAGAGAAGAAAAAGGGCATAAAAATTTCCTAAATGAGTTGAAAATCAAGCAAAAGGTCATGCTTAAAAGCCGAATGAGTTGGTAAATTATCAACTCATCAAACCCTCAAACTTGAACCATTGCTTGTCCTCAAAAAAGTCATTCTCTCTCAAAAAGTATTTACTTAAGCTTGGAGCATCATGAAAGTTGCACACAAACGATTTAGTCTCAAGAAAACCTAAGAATCACACAGCAACTCAACAAGAAAAAAACGATTCAAAATATGTTGCACAAGATTCAATAGGTACCACAATCATTAAGCATATCTTGCATGCATTCATTTCATTCCAACAAGGGGCATAGTTCATTTCCGTAACAAGCTCAAGGAGCATCTCAAGTCATTGACAATTCATATTCAAAGCTTGCCTTAAACTTCGCTACACACTTGTCTCATTCACACCTCTCACTTGAAAACACTTTTAAGAATGTACCCCAAAGAAGTGATGCCACTCAAAAAAAAGAGCATCCCATATATTTTTAAGCATTTCACATATAAGGATTATATGATATGGCAAATACGCTCACTCTTACAAAGAAATTCGAGTGCATACAACTTGACCCATAGGCTTGCCCTTCTTGTAACTTGCAACTAATGTAGAGTTTCTATACTCAAAGTCACTAAGTACTTGGGGGTTATCATGAAGGCATGGGGTAAGGGTAGGAAAAATATTTAGCTCTAGTGACTAGAACCTTCCGAATTCCTTTTTGTGAACACTTTTAACATCCCATCACACTATTGAGATCGCTCTACCTTATCTCTCCTTGCTCATCGTCTTCGTCTTTTGTTTAGCAAGATCCACCCTTATAATACCTTTGGATTCCACATTTAGCCTCATCTAAGAAAGAGGTAGCACCTTTCAACTATTCTTTCACTTTTAATGATTCGAGGTTTTTCAACTCCATTTCATCCATTTCATCACAATTTGGTGCTATCTCACATTGAAGCTCTTATATTTCTCCCTTTGTTTTCAAACCCCCAATCTTAGGCTTTTTCCTAGTTACAAAACATTTCCTTATCTCTCCCCATATCTTGGGCTTTAAGCCCCATGTTTGCATTTCTTTTCACAACTAGCACTAGGGAGGATGAGTGCCAAAGAAAAGGATTAATAGGGGTCATTGAGATTGTAATTTGGTTTCCAAGAAAAAGGTAAAGGCTCAAACATTGGTTATCGAAGATTGATGTTCGTGGAGGTCATTTTAGTAAAGAGACTATCAAAAGAAAGCCTAAAATCATGTTCTAAGTGCAGTCACATCTAAAATTTCTCCTTGAGTCACAATTAGGGTAGGTTCTAGACAATTATGCATACACAAAAATTAAGCCAAAAGACTCACCACACAAGGCATCACAATCCAAGGAGTTTACACACTTCCTAAATCATATTAAGAGTATGGCTTTAAACAAGCTAGTTTGTGAATCAACAAGCCAAGCAAGGAATAGATAACCCATGACAAGAGGGTGTTCATTTTCAACTTTAAGTGCCCCTATTTTCTTTTCAAAACTCATGAGAAATGCCAAGCAAGAAAATTGGGTAGTAACTCTTCAATCAAGTGCACAAAAGACTCAAGAAGACTTTAGACTTGACATTTTCCTTTAAAAAAGTTGTTTTTCAATCCATCATTGGGAAATGTCACCCAGTTCGACACAACAATATATAAGAAAAATAATTGCTCCTTGGGAAAGAACCGTAGTATAAAAAATCCTTGGAGTTTATTCATAGACTACTATCTACAAAGGCGATGCAAGCTAGCAAGTAATGTCGATTTACCCTTAAGAATAACATTACGCAATATATCATACGGCAATATCGTGCATCACTAACAAGTAGGTTACTCAAACTTCACCCCCCAACAAAACAAGAAAACAATGTTAAGGCATTGTCTTTGATGCACAAAGTTTGAACAATAAGGGAGGAATGGGTGAAAGAACTCCCTGGTATAATAGAGGCATCTGCATTGGAACTGTGTGCCATGTAGCTGAACCTGCATTTCGCAAGTCGCCACCTACGTTTCTTCGGTTACCACCTACGTTTCGCAGTTGGGGAACAAAACCACTTCTTTTAAACCTTCTCCTTCTAGGTATTATGCATATAACCGGCGTTTGACCTATGTTTCACATATTAGAACCTGCAGTTCACAGGTCTAGTGCTGGTTTCTCAATTTTTCTCCTTCCACTTTTTGTCACATTCCACACCTGTTCCACCCTTGTACAATCAAAGACACACAAACATAAAGTAAAAATAATCAAAGGGAAGATAAATATAAAAGCACTTGCCTTGCATTCCAAGAAGCGCCTTAGTTAACGTCGCAGCTCAATGACTTCAATCTTCACCACTTTTCTCTCCACTTTGAGCTTTTGAATTGCAACTATAGTTTCTTTTCTATTCTTATACTTCGCTTGAGGGGTGGTGGTGTAAGAATCAAGGTACCAAGAAATGGATGCTGCCTCTTGTATTTCTTATCCCTTAAAGGAGGGATGTGATTTGGACTTTTTGGCATATCATACTTTAAGATGAAGCCACCTTGATCTTCCTCTTCATCTTCCTCCATCAACTTGGTTGTCTCAATTTCCATTTCTTCACCCAAGTTCAATGTTGGAAAGGCAGTTTAAGTCGTTTCCTTCTCAAGCATTCTTCTTGCTTAACATCCTCCTTCTCAAGTGCATTGGAGTCTTTAAGCATGATTTGTTGGATGTCTCTTGGGAACTCTAGTGTCACTTCCTCAACTTCAGCATCTTGCATTATTGTAAGGTTGGTTGATTGGCAAACCGCCTTGACCTCTTCAAAGTCCATCTTAACCTCAGCTTCATCATTATGTTAAGCTTCTTTTCATGAATCAATTTTCACTAGGTCCCATTGTTCACTTCTCCTTGTTATGCTTCTTAATATCTCCTTGGCTTCTTCTTTTAGAGAACTATAGTTTCCTTCTTGAGGAGTCGATACTTCCATGGGCATTGAGGAGTTGGTATCCTTCTCTGCCTTAGACTCCCGCTCCAAAAACGCTTAGAGCGTGGATTCCATTCGGTCATATGTAGTGCTTCTTCCCTTACATACCATGGATTTATTCCTATTAAGCTCAAGAGCACAACTTTCATCATAGGCACTATAATGAGAAGTGGACTCATTTGGGATACACCCTAATGTCTACTATGACCACCATATAAAGTGCATCTATACCCATCATAGGAGAAAGAAGGTGCACTCATCTCTCTTCTAGGGGCATATTTGTAATCTTGCCAAAGGAATGGTCTACCACAATAGGGACATGGTCATCACTATAAGGGTTGAAACCAACAACCCTCCTTTCATTCCATGATGCCATAATGCAAACACAAATAAACAAAAATAAAAACAAAATAAGATGTAAAATAAAATGCCAAACAAGTTTGAATAAGTAAATAACTTATGGCTATCACAACTCAATTCCCTGCAATGACACCATTTTTGATAACGTCCAAATCTAGTCCTTGCTAGGAGAGAGTGTAAACGATTGTTGGTAAAACAAATATACCTGATGGGTATCAGGGTCGAATCCCACAAGGAATTGAGTCGATAGTTCAATAGTTATAAAATAATTCAAACTAGAATGCATCGATGTTCAACATTTGAAAAGTAAAAATGGGAGAAAAAGGGAAAAAATCAAATTCTAAGTTAGGGATAAGTGAGAAGAATTCCAATTATTGCAATCACAAGTGAGATAGTTAGGGGTGTGCTATTGATGGGCTAACAACTAAAATGGGATTTACTTTAATAAAAACTTGGAGAAGAAAATTAGTGCTTAGATTAGATTTCTTGAATGATTAGTGCTTCTAATTTCCTTACTCTAAGCCTAATGTACGTTCACCCATAATGGTAATGGTGGTTATAATGTGTATGCTCAGAATAACCCTTCTACACATGTCTTATATGCCAGTATGTGAAGTACTCGTGCCCATTGTACTTGACTCCTTAGACCTTACCTCAAGTGACAAAGTCACGCTAAGTATAAGTCATGATTGAGTTGTATCCCTCGTATTCCTAATACTCATACTCTATTCTTTCAGTTATCCTCATTTTGACTTGATAGATAGAAGTAAAAGAAGGTAGGTAAGGGAAGGATGGGAGAAAGTAGATACTTCTTTGATGACAATTGCAGTGTACTAGTTCCATCTTAGATTATAAGTGTGGATGAAGTGCGATGTAAGGAATGGTCATGTGTAGTAGTTGGAAGAGATTCTTTGGTGTGTCTCCTTTTAGAAGTTCATGAAGTTGCAGTTATTAGATGTGCTAGGGAAGATTGGAGAATTCTTAGATGATGTAAGCTACAGAGAAGCCATAAGATTATTATAATGATAGGATTGAATGTTGTGATGATATACATATGGACCATTGCATTGTGTGACTAGTGACTTCTTGATTAGAGCTCGAGGTTGGGTGATTTTCATGATAAGAAGAAGTAGTATTCTTGGGGGATAACTTGAGATGCAAGAGATTTAGTCGAGTTAGGATTGAATATGGTGGAAGCCTGCTATTAGACTCAAGCTTTAATACTAATATGAGCACATGTGATAATTATAAGTTGTAAATGATAAGTGTGGCATTCAAATATGTTGGTGTAGTTAAAAAGTTTTTCCAAGCTTAAGGGTTGTCAGTCATGTCACTTAAGGAAAAGAAGTCCTATCCTTACTCCATGCTTTAAGAGCCCAATAGGGGCCAAAGCCATGTTCCCATGTAGTTCTTTAGGTCTTTGCACCTTTCAATGTTAGGTGAGACTCGTGATAGTATTCCTAGTCTGCTGAAAGCAATTTAGAGTTTGAGTTAGTCCTGTCAATGAAGGAACTCTACCAAAACATTTAGAAAGTTTCAATGTTATATCTTATCGATGTCCATGACCTTTATTCGAGGATAAATGATCCCAAGGGGGAGATATTGTAATGCCTTGGACTTTCGGGCTAAGTTTGAAATTGTTATAGGTATATGGATAGACCTAAACCTAATAAATTTTATGGAAACTAAGTGTTAAGATCAATTCTTAAGTGTGAGAAGTGCAATAGATACATATTAAGGTCATAAGAAACCTCTAGCACAAAGTTGAGTTGAGAGCCTTCTTACCGATTGAGTTTTTATATAAGTTTTTGCAAGGGTAAATTTCAAACGACCATAACACACAACTTAAGATTATTTTTAGGTGATTAAACCTATAAAATTAAAGTCCTTTTATTCTTCTTTCCAACACATCTGACCTTGCATCAATCTAAGTTCGAAGTAAAAAGTTATGTGCATTTTGGTAAAGCACTATAAGTGACCATGAGTCGAATGACGACTCGTCGTCACTGGATGGGTCAAATTCATAGACAGAATTGCAGGGTTATTTTTGTAACTTCCAATGGTTTAAGTACCTAAATCAGAAAGTTTTCAAATTCCTAAAGAGAATATTTAAGGTTGTTATTAGTCTAAACTCTCATTCCTCCCCATCACAACATAAGATTGAAGATTATTAAGCTCTCAAGTCATCAAGCAAGCTAGGAAGTCATCTTCTTCAACCTAGGGTTATTAAAGCTTAAGCCTAAGTTCTTCATTTAAGATATGTAAGGATAACTAAAGTGAGGATTTCTAATCATCTTTATGCCCTAAATCTATGCAAGAGTTTATTGAGATGGAAGCTAGAGTTTTTGACTAGATTCTTGAATTGTCTTCTTCCCTATCTATATATGTTGAATTGTCATTGTTGAATTCTTCATATTGAGTTGTTTATTGATTTCCTTGATTACTGATTGTAATCTGATTCCATTGAATTGTTGATCATCCTCTCTTGATTATTGATTGTTATTGATAGTTGGTTCATTTCTCTTATCCCATGAACCCAGTTGCGTAGACCATGATATTGAAAAGAATTATTTTGAAATCATGGTGTTTTGAAGTGAATACATTGTTTTCACAAAGTTGAAAATATTTTAAAGAAAATTTCATAATGAGATTTTGAGATTTTGAGCATGATTTTCAAAGATAAAAGACGAAGTCTTGTTTTGAAACTCATGAGATGATTCTGAGTATAGAGCTCACAAGTTTTCAAAGAGTTGTTTTGAGCATAAGGTGTCCTATGTTTTTAAGAATGTTTGAGTGAGAGGCTATTCATTAAAGCTTACAGATTTTAAGTGAAAGGCTCCAAAGAGATTTTAAACATGTATTAAATCTATAGCTAAAGTAATTTATAAGAGATATTTTTAAGATGCCTCAGATAGGCATAAGTATATGAGCATATGTTTTGGGAGGATTATTTAGCACCGAGTTGGGTGACGAGTATAGATAACTCTAAAGATCCAGAACTACGTAGCCAGCGTAAGATAGGATCATGATGCCGTTGGTTTGTGTGACTCATTAGATAAGTCCCTAGTAAGGACTTCAGTTATGGATCCACAATTTAAGTTTTGTCCTCTATCCTATCAAGGCTTTGGTTGGCTCTCCCCAATGTGGGCAAGACGTTGGATCATCATGCGCTCATACATGATGTTTGTCAGTTATGAGAAATTCCCCAAGTAAAGTTATGCATTTATTTTTTTATTTTCAAAAATTATTTTGATGCACAATTTTATTACATAACTATTTTACACATTGATCATATTATGTTTTATGCATCTTTTAGAGTTCCATTTTCAGTCATGTTTAATCAGTCAGTTTATTCTTCTTCTTTGGATATTCTTGCTTAACTGTTGTTTTACTCAGCCATATTACATACCATACCTTCAAATGTACTGACGTCATTTGGCGTTGTATCGTATTATGAAATAGATTCAGGTAGACAGTATCAGCAGTGGACGCTTTATTAAGATCCTACTTCATTCAGTAGTTGGTGAGACCTCCTACTTTCGGAGAGCCCTAGTCTTATTTAGCTATTTTATCTTAGTAGAGCTTAAGGAGCCATGGAAGCTTTGTCCTGGCACCTGTCTTCTGTTATAAAGGCTTCATAGATAGAGTTAGAATTGAGTCAATAATGTTACTTTATAACATTGATTTTAGTTGAAGTCAATAAATCTTAGTTTATTTTACTTAGCCCATTGAAGTTATTACTTCTGCTATACTTTATTGTCTTCTCATCTAGTAATAAGCCAGGACAAAGGTTAGCTTGGATCTAGGTGGTCTAATTGCTGGCCACGTCCAGGATTTAGACTCTGGGTGTGATAACTATTATCCATCACGAAATTTTTTGAATGATTCATTCCCATAGCTCTCTTATAAAATCCTCAATAAAAGCAAAGACATAAGATCAAGCACTTTTATTCCCTGTCACAAAGGCTTTTGGACGGTTCATTCATGGACGTCTCTTATAAAAGCCTTAACAAAATAAAAGGCTTAAGAACGAACGACTTTATTGTCGGTTGATCACGGGCAAAAATATCATGCCCGTGATACGCTTTATAACTTAAATTAGCCTTGTTGTCTAAATTATTTTATACATTTCCATGTGATTTTATATAAATGTGAAGATATGTGCTAACCAATATGATTAGCCTTTGTTTTGTAGGTTTTGATGATTTTTGAGGAGCTAATCCATGAGTTGGTGAAGCAGAGGCTTGGAGACGGAATAAACACGCAAACGTCG
>JACEIK010001651.1:84314-105096 GCA_018107945.1 Datura stramonium | reverse complement strand
AATTATTCTACTTTAGTATAAAAATAGTTTACAAAATATAAAAACTTTTCTTACACTGTTGTCTTCATTATTAGAGTTACAGTAAATTAACACTCAGAAGATTTTACCCTGTAGTCCAGTCCCTGTAGGTTCGACATTCCGATTCTTAAAAAGGGCCACTATATTACTTGTACAACCCGTACACTTGCGGGCTCATCATCGGTCACCAAGATTTTTGAATGATTCATTCTTATTTTTGAATGATTCATTGTTGGACCACTCTTATAAAAGCCTTCAAAGGAATAGGCTTTAGATCAGTTGATTTTATTCACGGTCATAAAGGTCTTAGGATGGTTTATACCTAGACCTCTTTTACAATAACATTCATACAGAACAAAGACTTAAAATCAAATGATTTTATTCTCAGTGATAAATGATTTTAATATTTATTGAAACTATTCTTGGTCACTTATATTATCAGATATATTATTCAAGAAGTTGATTAATAAAAAGCCTTAACAAATGAAAAGGACTTATGACTGAATGATATTATTCTCTATCAGATAGCATATTGGAAATTATATATGTAAACCTGATAAATTATTGCTACCGAGTATAGTGTTTGAGTTTTCTAATGAAATATACAAAGTTTTAAGTGTTCATTTTTAACCAAGTTATGAGGACAAGGCTCGAAAATGTTGTTATACTTAAGTAGAAAGCTAATCCGGTAGAAAAATGAAGACTAAAGGAGTTGAAAGAAACTTCATACATTTAATCCAATGAAAGAAAAGAAAGGACAAACATAAGTTCAAAAAGACAGAAAATGCATCAAAGCCCAAAATATTTACAAAGAAAGCAGCAGAAGCACCAAATTCCAATATAATAATTTACATTACAAGCATAAAAAGATCTGGAAGTCTTTACAAAGTAAGTAAAAAACATGAGGGCATAAGAGAACTAGGTTTGGAGAGCTACCATCTTCGAGGTCAAAGTCTCTGGATCCTCGGTATCCCTAATTCCAAGCGTGGAAATAAGAGATTGATTCTCTACGGGTGCAGGCACGGAAGAGTGTTCTTCACTCATAGATTCATCATCGTTGGGCACAAAAGAGTCGAATTAGTATCGAAAGCGCTTTCAGTAGGAGCCAAATGTAGCTATGGAAAATTTCCCTGAGTGATTTCCTCCTACTCCGAGCTTGGGTGATCCGCTCATCAATAATCTCCATGTTATCCTTGACCTCTTCCAAGGTTTTCCTCTTCATGCTCTATGTGGAAAATGCTTTATCCAGTAAAAACCAATCCTGCTGAGAATAGATCTCAACGTCGACCATTTTAATGTTGTGCTATAGCTTCATATTTGCTTCTTATAAGACCCTTTGTCTTTCGGTGTTGACAACTACATGGTACTTATTATGGGTCAACTCGACAACCAACTTCTTTTCTACAACCGCCTCTATTTTTTGGACCAGGATGTCTCTTTAGTTTTGATTATGAAGGCGGCTTTCAGGTCCAAAATATTAGATCATAGAGAGATTCTTTTTCAATACAAGCATCGAGGGTGTCCAGGTCAGCAATCTGTTCACTCTTCAAGACAAGAAGCATCGTGCTCAGTTGCCTGGCTTCTCTGAATATGCTTGTTTTTCTTGCTCCACATAGGCAAGCTTAGCCTCCAAGGCCTATTTTAGAGCCAACATGGACTGTAAAAATCATACATTCTCCCGCAACCACTCCACTAGATCTTAGCTCAACCTTTTCCACAATCATCCTGTGGAGTCCATTCGGGATTAGAGTATTACCTAGAAAAGGAAGGAATAGGGGTTAAAATACTTAGGCAAGAAGAGAAGTTCTGAAAGGTACCAGGAAAACATGCGTACTCGAGCATCATCCTACAATGCCTTATTGGGTAGGTGTTTAAAAGACGCAACATTCATTTTCCTTTGGTCTTTGTCGCTGAAAAGAGCTTTCATTTAGTTGTCCAAACCAACTCATTTGGAAAGAAGATGGGTTGCCTTTGAGCTCATGAGAGTAATGTTGAACTTACGGGAAGGATACTGAATCAGTGTAGGAAAAATATTAACCAAGTAGGAGGTATAGTGATCCCGAAAGGTTTACGGTTGCACAATAACAGGGAATATCGAAGGAGCTGCAATTGAAGAGTGGAGAATTATCCACTAAGGTACCTCTCTGTTAACCTCCCTCTAGTCCCTAAGGAGCGAATAGAGGGAAAAGCTATGAACTAGCCAGTTTCTCAATATCAAACTCCGTAAAGAATTTTGAAACCTCATCGGCATCTCTGGCCCAAACTTCTAGAGTCCTTCCATGGAGGGGAACCTCATCTTCATCACATTCTTCATTATTGAGGATTACGATTGCCAACGACAAGAGTAGGATTTTCAAGATGGAATTATAAGTTTCATCCCCGTGCTATCGAGGATATTCTACCTCACTTTTTGGAAAGAGGTTGGGACCTTGGAGAATCTAAAGGCCCTTTACGATGATGGTCTCATCACAAAACCTCTTGCTCTTGAGGGCCTGATCTACCAATATTTAACACACTATCAGGTCAGTCGACATTTAAACGCTCAGATTGAGGGAAGAGATCTTGAGAAGACCTACAATACCAGTAAAGTATAAGCAGAAAAAAAAGGAATGGAAAAATTCGACACATCAACGTAAGAGACATTTTTGTGGTTCTTGGCCTTCTAGATTTTATCTTTGGAAATATCTTTCCATGTTTGTTTCTCCATTATGGAAATATCAAGGATGGCCTGACCTAGTCAAGGATTTTAAGTTCCATCTGCAGTTTCCAAAAGGTGGATGCATAAAAAAACATAGAAATTCAGTAAGAATAATAGTGCAAGAAGGGAAGGAAATTGGTTAGTATGAATACTAATGAGAATAGTTCCACTCTTTGAGAATGTTACCATCCCAAACTATATTTCTAGTAGGGACAATCAAAATCTCTCCATCCAACCGTGACCATGATCTTCATCTAAATTGGATATGAGGTCTCTTGATGTCCTATGAGTCACGTTTACAACCCCACCTCAAACAAGTCGTGAGAAATAGAGTAGGATCAGGTGTGCGAGGGTAAACTCTAATTTGAATTTTAATTGATAGTTACTAGAGGAAAGCGATCTCTGGCATGACCCGAGCTAGGACCTTGGATTGAGACATGGGACCAAGAACCACGAATGACTCCTGATAACACTCAAACTCATACTTCCTGACAAAGTATGAAGCGGTTGTTGTTAATAAAGAATCCAACTAAGAGGTTGGAGTCGAACCCACAGGGAATTGTGTAAGATCTAGACTAATGTCGGTAATTGAATTTGTTGGTTATTTATCTCCAAATTGGGGGGGTTTAAAGAAAACAATATTAAAAAAATATTATGGTTATGATTTAAACCAAGGTTTCAAAAAAACTAGGGTAAGTTTTCCCCAAGGGTTCATAACTACTTCAGGTATACACATGTGACCAGTCCCAATGCATACTTGTAGAACTGATAAATGGAGTTCATCCAAATGATTGGTTCGTCCCTATTAGATGACTATACTCAATTACCAGGCAAGGTCTCATGAGCGATTTCAAGCTAAATGTTATCAATATTTATAAATTTAACTATCATGTGATCACAACTCAAGTTAATACAATGATCATAAAGATCAAGACTTCATTGTAATTCTCTTTTCCTAATCTTTACTTCTCTAGTCTCAAGAAATTAAATAATTCAGGCAAGTCCAAATGTTGAGAAACGTATAAACATGAAGAGAATACAATACAAGCTTTTTGCATTGGTTTTGAATCACTTTTGTGTAACCCTAATTTGTTAATCTGTCATGGTTCCCCCAACCCCTAGTTGTTGAGGTTTTAGCCTCTCATGGTTGTAAGATTGTAACTTGCATTCATGGACAAATACATAATTAAATACTTACAGCGACAATTGAAAGGAAATCAGATTTGATTATCAAAGAACAATCTCAAGAACAATGTGAGAAATCAAGAATTTGGTCCCAAGAATGTCTCCTCAAATATTGATAAAAATTCACAAAAGTAACTATTAACATGTATACTCACTCAATTAAGTCCTTCTCTAACTAAAATAAAACATAAAGGATATTTTATACTGACATTAGAAACCTTTTCCTAAGATAACAGGGAGTTTTCCATATCTGGTGCCGATTGTGACATGATTTGTCCTACGAACTGTAGCAGGATTGTATGGATCATACCTTCTTTCCGTAAGTTCTTGGCTGCTACAAATCTGGCTAAGTGTTGGTGTCCTAGTACGACTTGTACCTTCATCCTATGAGTCATACATTACTTTGACAACTTCTTGAATTCTTCATGAGTGTTGTAGTATGACTCGTACCTTCTTGCCACGACTTGTACTGTCTGTAGTGTATGAAGTTCTACCAATTACTAAAAATCTTCTAAAGTTCACCACGGTTCCTGACACGATTCGTACATTGGTTCCACGGCTCGTTAGTCCATTTGTACCAAGAGTCTGCCTTTGTGCAACTTCTTCTGAATATTTCCACGACTCCAGTTATGGCTTGTACCATTGTGGTACGATTCATACTGAGAGTCGTAGGTTTCCTTCTTCCCAATTCAGCCTTCTAACTTTCATCACAGTTCTTAGTACGACACGTACAATCGAAGTATAGCTCGTACTAAGACTGGTACTTTGGCTGATTTTCTGCATTATAAGGCTTCTTTTGCACATGTTTTCTCCAACACTTATTTTCCCTGAAATCAAAGTAAAAGTGCCTTATATCCATATAAACAAACTTAAGTCCATGCTATTTTCTCAGTTTTACGCGTCAAAAGTGTTGTAAACTCACAACACATCAACACTCTCAAGTTAAGACTTTTGCATGTCCTCAAGCAAAGAAAAAGAAAAACTAAACACGACGCTTAACTAGAAAATAAACCTAGGACACTACAGCTAATATCAAACAAAATTTTCACTGTGACTCCAAAAGCTTTTGACCCTTTTCTTGTGAACCAAATTAGCACATGCACTACAAAAAACTACAAAACATAATAAATAGGGATCAAGACATGTCATTTAGCTATTAACAGGTAGTCAAATCATCACCAATGCTTTTCACACACCACTAAAGTTAAACACAAACCATGTACCCTCACAACAAATGAAGTCCCCCACTCACAGATATAGAAAAATATATGACATGGGACTGAACAAGCGAGACTCTCACTCTCACAAAAAAGTTCCAAATACTGCATATTGGATACCATAGGCTTTTCCTTATTTTCTCTACTTTGACTTTTCAGATGGTTAGGTTAGGATCATTATACGACTTACTTTAGCTTGTAATGTAGGCTTTCGGGCTGGGTAAGGTAGATATAAAAATTTTTGAGTGACTAAATTCCGTCCTTGGCACTACATACTTGTGGCTCCATTTTGTCACTTTTTCACCTTTTTTTTCTTCTTGCATTTTTTTCTCCCTTTTCTCCCTTTTTATGCACTTGTATGAGTGTGGTATGTTTCTTCAAGATTTTCATGTATTATTCTCTTTTTGAATTTTCTTTTTTAATTTTTATTTTCTTTTGTCACACCACACCTCATTTTTCACCTTTTTTCTCTTTTCTCTCCCTTTTTCACCTTTCCATTATTTATGTACCCCTACTCTAACCACCCTCAACTTAGGCATTTTGCCTATATTGAGGTTCACAATATCCAAGGAGGGACCAGGGACAAAGCAGATTCATTATAAAAATGGATACGGTTAATTGGTCGATCAAAGAAAAGAATGGTCTATTTAAGGCTCAAAAATTTGGATCAAGGGAATCATATGATTTTGGTAGGTTTATTTAGGCTAAAAATGGGATTAAAAAGTGCCTATGATCCGTTCCTAACCAACCATCCTAAAATCTATGCAAAGACCAACCTGGCAAGTTCTACATCCTCTACACAGTATTGAACTAGGTATCAGACCTCACTCACTCATGGTTCATAATTTGTATTCACTCTACCTGTCCGGTTTATTCATGGTTTAACAAAAACAACACATGCTAATATACTAAATGACATAAAAAGATCCACAGAAATCATGCATGCTATCACAAGTACACAACTAATTTATCAAAAAAATTTAACAGGGTCAATTTTTCAAAAGTATCAAATCTAGTGCAGTTTATTGGCTGAGTACTCCTAAGCTACTTTCTAATTTAAAAAAATCACACAAAAATAAAATTTTAAACATGTCGGTTCTACTAGATAGCATGCCCGAAGGAAAATAAACATGCCAAAAAAACCCTCGGATGAATCAAAATTCCCAAAAATCCAAGTNCCCCCTTTTTTAAAAAACATGCCTCGTCTCTGAAGCATAAAATGTAAGCATAAAGGGAAAGGAACATACCTGTGGCGCTCTAAGCGCTCCTGTCATCCTGAAGAGGAGGTGCCTCTGCTGCAATCGTGGTGCTGTAATCGACGCATATATATATCATAAAAAACTAGGGAAATAGGGAACATACCTGTGCGACTTAGGTGTAAGCTACCTGGTCGGTGGAGAGTGTAGATACTCCTCAAATGTTATCTTCAACATTATCGGCTTGACCTGGTGCATTTTCAGATCCAAAGGAGCTCTTTCCTTCTCCACGAGCTCTCGCTACCTCAGTTTTAGCTCTCTGTCGAGCCTCGTCTCTCGAAACATGCAACGCTCTCTCTATCTCACTCCGCTCTCATTTTTGCTGACGGAGTAGAGAAGCATCTTCTTCAAAACTTACCTCCTCACAAGGCCTTTTTCCCTTATGTGCCACCGAATCCTCAGTGATAAAATCAAAAATCGGTGGTAACTCTTCTTCAAATTCATCATCTATCATAGAAAGTACCGGTGGAGGTACTGCAGCTACCTGTCGTGCGGCAAAATCCCGCACCTTGGCTCTGAGCGCTCCTAGCTCTACATACCATTTTTCCATTTCAAGTACCTGTAACTATGCAAGGAGCTCATCCATTCTTCTTTCAAAAGCATCCAACATGCCATGCAAAAAACTGGAAAATGCCTCCAACTCTTTCGACACCCAAGGCTTTACCTGCTCCATTAGAACTTTAACCTGTACAGCTGTATGTTCCTGCTGCTTTTCAGCCTTAGCTAGCCGCCTATCCATATCAACTAAAAACTCTTGAGAAATCATAACTAGGCTGGTTGTAGTGGCTCGCGGAGGAGCAATTAGTGGTCTAGGAGCTGCTGCGGTGGATGATGACTCGGGAACATTAGCAGGTGTGGAGGTTTCCGCTGCATCTGTAGCCTCAAGCTGGCTACCTATCTCTCTACACTCAATAGCCTCAGCCACCAACTCAGTGAACTGTGCAACATCAGTCTGCATTCTGCTACCAAATGCCTTTACTAATATGATCACTCCAGCGGATGCAACTGCCTGATTTCTTGCTCTCGATATCGGGTTTGTGTCATCTCGAATCAACCCGATATTTGTTATCTTCTGGACCACTATTCTCTGGTCAACTAATGGCAACTCCATCACCTTTGACTCCTGACAGAGTCTATCAATCAGACAGGGGAAGGGAATTATACTACCGTCATCGATTGCTCGTTCTCTAATCTCCTAAGTAATGTACCGCGGAAAATTGATGGCATATCCCTCCATAATACTTACTACCATGTCGCTCTGTCAGGTGAGAAGATGTTATCATTGCTGGTTTGTACCATCCTATGACGCACCAGTGACCACTAAAAATTTAGCCTGATAGTTGAGTGTGGCCTTCTTTACCTAAGACTTTCTGTCGTGCAACCATTCAACCAGCGGACCTCTTGTAGCAATGATCCGAGACAGCCAAGTATATTGTCTGATGCGCTCCTGACTATTCAGCTTTTTGGTCTTGACTTTCTTCAACTTATATAGCCTGTGGTCGAACTTGGCCGTGTTCATCGGAGCATGATAATCTCGCCCATACAGTATCCTGGAGATTGTCCTCTCAGATATGTCTACGGGAGTCTCTCGAACCATCACCTGCGTCAAGGCAAGCCTCTTTTTCCAGTCTTGGCCCCCTAATGCAAAACGTTGTAGTGTGGCTATGTAGGCTGCATAGAATTCTCAAACTAAACATGGGTTGTAGCTTCTTGATGGCTCGGTCAACCACCCAAACCTATCCTTGTCGAACACAACTTGTAGCTCTGGAAGGTCTTTCAGCCCTGTAGTGACCATCCTCGGCTCCTCATATATGCTCCTCTTTGGATTTCCTTTATCATTTGGAGCAATATCTCTATCATATATGGCCCTCATACCATGAACACACAATCTCCGCACGTTCCTTGGTTGCTCGTTTAATGTGTTTGAAGTCTTAGTAAGTTCATCATCAGAGTCCCCTCGCTGAGCATGTGACTCGTCAGCTATCTCTGTGTTTTGCCCAGCTATGGGGGCCTCGGGAGCAAGTGCAGTTGCAGCCCTAACATTATCATCAGTGTGGCTAGGCGAATCCCTCGCTAGTGGAGTAGGAGCATCGACCAGGGCTGTCGGATTTGAAGTTTGTTAATCCCTATCCTGGTTGATCTCCTCACTAACTACTCCTTTGATACGTCATATTCTTCCTCCGAGCTACTTCATTCTTCAAAAGAGGATGGCTCATCACGCAGTCTACGGTATGAGGGTTGACTGCGGTCAGGTGCTTGTTTATTTACCTGACCTTTCCTTGGTGTCCCTCTTGGAGCCATTGAACTTGTGGAAACATTGTTAGTATATGAGAGGAGATGAAACAAAAACATTTTTAAACTGCTTCTTAGTGGACCTAACAAGTGACTAAATGAGTCGTTGCCACTGGCAACGATTCCTAAGGTCCCTCTTTTTCACAAACTAGTCTTTCTTCATGTTGGGCCAGTGTAGTTGACGACTGGTTCCAATAAGTCGTTACCAAAGGAAATGACTCATTAGGTCAGTCGTTAGGTACACTACCTTATTGATTTAATTTTCCACTCAGGGCGAGCTACACAATGAGTCGTTTGATGATCTAACGACTCGTGATGTACCTCATGCTCAAGAGTTTCAGTTTACCCAACTGCATTCATCTTCTCCTACTAACTACAATTTCAATTCCACAAACACAGAATCATTAATTTCTCAAACCAACCCGTGTACATTCAATCGCAATTTATTCGTTTAAATCTTCCTAGGGTTCATTATCATCATGAGGCAAAGATTGAAAAAAGTACAACATTACTTGAAATAAATTTGATTTCGTTCAAAACATGGGTCAGGAAAATTCTTATTTAAATACAAAAACATTCACAATTTAGTGGGAAAAATCACTCACAAGATGCTTGATCGTAAATGGGAGTGGAATCGTGTGTGCGTGCGAATGTTTGGAGTGCAATGTCGCGGTTTTTTCGATGGGTTTAAGAGAAGAAGAAGAGGGAAGTTTAACGTTGTTGGGGTGCTGAGTTAAAACTCAAGCATGAGTTTGAACGGTAAAGGAATCGGGATTATATGTTTCAAATTAAAATTTACCCTAATTCCAGCCTGGGTCGGGTTGGACATGTTCATTAAAAACTTATAACACCCAGTGTAACTATTCGTTAAGTGATTAAATGAATTGTTGTTCCCTTTCGTGTTGTGACTGGAGATCAACAAACTTACCTGGTACCTAAAGAGTCAAGCAATGACTCATGGTGTCACCCAATGAGTCGTGGCCTGAGTCGTGGTCCTTGGACTATTTTAGCTACATGACGGGTCACTTAACGAATTGTTTGGTCTCCCAATGATTTGTTGAATGAGCCATTATCACCCTTTTCCATTTGATTCTGTCTTTTGTCTAGTGTACATGATGGAGGACCTCACGATTCATTTCTTGAAGAGACGAATTGTTGAGTCACCCGTTGCTCCCCTATTTTCTGTAATTCTCTTCACGATTTGACTGAACGAGTCGTCAGGAAAAACGACGACTCGTTCTGTGACTTTTTTCACCAGAACTGAAGTTCCAAATTTTGGTTCCAACTTCAAATTTTCCATCTTCATCACCTGCACCATGAACAAATGTAAACACTATATTTTTCTCACATTTACAACTTGGGTTGCCTCCCAAGAAGTGCTTGATTTAACGTCAAGACACGACGAGGATGTTTTGGCTACTCAGACTTCACCAAAACACCTCCATGGGTTGCCTCCCATGCAACACCTAATTTAACATCACGACACGATGCAAGTCTCTTGAATACTCTGAATTCATCAAGTAATTCGTCTCCGTCCTCCAGTGCTGAGACTATTGAATTCCCTTGGTTGTTTCATGGTCCGAAAAATGTTGAAGGTGAACTCATCTTTGTTTAACCTGAATTTTAACTGGCCTGCCTCCACATCTACTAGGGCCCTACCTATTACAAGGAATGGTCGCCCCAAAATGATGGGGACCTCAGAATTGACTTCGTAGTCCAGAATCACAAAGTCTGTTGGGAATATAAATTTGTCCACCTTGACAAACACATCAAATAGGATCCCCACCGGCTTTTTAATGGTTTTGTCAGCCATTAGTAGCCACATAGTGGTCGGTGTGGGGGCTTCCAAGCCCAATATTTTAAACACTGCTAGCGGAATCAAATTTGTGCTAGCTCCCAAGTCACAAAGAGCCCTTGCAAACTCAACATCCTCAATGGTGCAAGGTATAGTAAAAGCACCTGGGTCTTCCTTCTTTTGAGCTAGGATCTGTGTAGTTATGGCACCACAATGATGCAGATTATCAGCAGGTTTAAAACTTACAGTCCTTTTTCTGGTAATGAGGTCCTTCATGATTTTTACATATCCGGGCATCTGCTCAAGTGCCTCTACTAATGGGATGTTCACCCTCAATTGCTTAAGCATAGAGATAAATTTCTGATACTTCCCATCTTCGGCTTTCTTCTTCAAACGGTGTGGATAAGGAGGAGGAGGTCTAGGGATCGATGTAAGTTTTTGTTGTGCCTCCTTCTCCTTCTCATGGGCAGCTCCTTGCTCCTTTGAATTACTTGGAGCAATTTTCACATCTGAATCTCCAACCAAAGTTGGGTTTATGAAATCTTCTACACTGTCATCAATCATTGAGACGGGCTTTTGTGACTCCTTAATTACAACCGGCCTCGGAGGATCAACTGTTGCCTTCCCGCTCCTAGTAGTGACCGCAATGATTGTCGTTTTTTGGATTTTGCACTGTGTTGATGGGAAGTGTGCCTTTCTACCTATGATTCATTGCAACAGACATCTGACTCATCTGCTACTCAATCAGATTGATAGCCATGGCATGTGACTCCACCTTTTGATTTAAACCATAAATATCAGCACGAAGCTCCGTAAAGTGTCCATCTGTTGTCCCCATCTTCTTGAGTACTTTGGACAACATGTCTTCAACCCTTGAACCATTGGACTTTGGCTCATGGTTTCTTAGAGGAACATACAGACCGCTTCTATCATTTTTGAACTCCTCGCACTTGTTCCAATCTCCATTATCTCGGTATTGGCCTTGATTGTAATTATTATCCTTGTAAAAGTTCCGACCTTGGTTCCCTTGACCTTGACGCCAAGAGTCTTGGTTAGACCTTTGGGTGTTTGTCCGGAAACCCGCCCTTTGATCATTTAAATAATTAGCTTCTTCCTCAGACTCAGATTCACATCCATCATTTCTCAGGGCCTTGCCCTGAGAACCCACAACATTTACTTTCTCCGCTTGGACTCCCATCAAGTGCTTGGCTAGCAACCCCATAGTGGTCTTTATTTCTGCAATATCTTGATCATGTTGCTCATCTTTTCTCCTCTATTATGCATACATACAAACCGCATAAGAGCCAGTCGAAATCCCCGACTCTCTAGTGTGCCAAGCGTGGTTGGTTTTGGTTATCCTGTCTAGTAGCTTAGCAGCCTCTGCATAAGTGTGGCTCATAAAGGTTCCTCCGGAGACGGTATCAACCACCGCCTGGTGTTGGAATTCAGAGACCTATAAAAGATCTCCAACAATGTATTGTCTGGAATCCTGTGATTTGTCACCCTTTTGAGCTTTTTGTTGAAACGCAGCTAGGTCTCATGAACTGCCTCCGAATTTAGTTGTCTAAAGTTATATATTTCATCTTTCAACTGCAACGCTTTGGATGGTGGGAAGAATCTTTCAATAAAAGCTCTCTTAAGTTCCCCCTAAGTAGTGATAGAATCATTCGGCAGCTCAGCCAACCACATCGTTGCCTCACTTCCTAGTGAGAATGGAAATAACCTCAGTTTGATTACGTCCTGGCTCACTCTCGGTTGTTTGTATGCCTTACATATACCTACAAAATTTGTCAAGTAAGCGTGGGCATCGTCAGATGCATGAATCGCAAATATTCCCTTCATGTTAAGCAATTGGATCATTACACTGGTAATATCAAACTTTTCCCTAACAAGCAAAGGGGGAGGGTACTATAGCTCCAGTGGCACTGACTTCATCTATATTGGCATCATCATCCTCATCAAAATACAGATGTCTCTGGTGTTCTGGACCTCTGTGTCGTCTAGCTCGCTCTGCTTATGCCGCTAGATGTTGCTCTTCAGCAACTTAGCTCGATCTCTAGCCCGAGCTTGCTCCTCAGCAACCATTCTCATTGTGGTTTGGTCCACGGTTTCCTGGTCTTTGATGTTGGCCATTCTTCTCAGGTTTCTTAACGTCTGCTCATGTTCGTGATCAATTGGAACTAGGGGATTTCCTTGTCTCCTAGTATCAGGAATGCACAAACCTAAGACCTGTTAAGCAACAAAAATAACAAAAGAAAAATAAAAAAGAAATAAGAACCAATAGTAAAGCAAACACAATTAACAAAATCCTTAGTCGTATTCCCCGGCAACAGCGCCAAAATTTGATGTCGCCCAAATTACACCTCGCAATTGAGATATAAAGCCGTCGATGTCAAATATAGAGCCCAACAAAGGTTGAGGTCGATCCCATAGGGAATGGAAAGAACTTAAGTTAATGCGAATAGCTGTTACTATCGAGTTACTTATTTCCTAAGGGGGAAAGAAATAGACTACTAAATATGAGTAAAAACTACTAAATGCTTAAGTCAATTTCGGTTTGTATTCAATTAACGACTTGACTAGGATTGTGTTCCCCAAGACTTCATAACCACAAGGCTTATACACTGGTGATCTATTTCGGTGTTCAACATGCAACATCGGCAAGTTAGGTTCAACTAAATGGTTGGTCCCCTATCTAGATGATTATCACCACGTAACTTGGTCCGTATACGGGTGTACTTTTAATTTACCCTTACCCTTAATATCGGATTAGCTATCCCCAAAAAAGTTCAAGCTATTAGATGAGGGTTGATATCCTAAAATCTCCATTGTTAATCCCTTTTTCCATTCACTACCTCCTTGGTTCGGTAAGTAAGAATAAGGCAATTCCTAACGTTTGCAACTGTCAAGAATCAATTAAACCGAAGGGAAAAACAGTACATGCATTAAACCCCGTTCAAGAATCACTAAGTATTTAACCTATGTGTGTTACTTTATCTTGGTTTCCTCAATCCAAGTTATGGGTTTCGCTACTCATGCTTGTATGATCACAATCACAAAATATTGAATAAATCGTAATTGCAACTTACAAATTATCGTAGAAGAAAACCAAGTAATTGAATAAATCTCCAAACTTGATGAGTAAATTCTAATGTTGCTTTTGATCCTCAAATTCAAGAAAAAAATTGTACACCTTGTTTCTTGACCCAAGAATAATGATACAACACCAAAATCCTATGTAAAATAAAAGTAACAATAAGTTGTCTGTTGAAAATAAACCTAAACAGTGTATTTATAGTTCCAAGAAAACCTTTTCCTAACTAAAACTGGAAACCAGGTCGTCAGTGATCAGGGGCTTGGTGACGATTCGTTGGGACCTTTGACGAGTTGTGCCTTGCTAAAAATCAATCTTTTTCAGCATTGAACCCAGGTGTTGCAATAGGTCACCTAACGACTCATTATTCCTAGGCACAAGTCGTTAGGCCCTCGTGATCTAACTCCTTCAACTTTCCAGTGCATCTTACGTTTTGGTCCATTGATCTACCAAAGAGTCGTTTAGTCAACTAACGACTCGTTAAGTGGTCCGTCAACTTTACTAACTACTTCTTCACTAATTTCTTTCCCAATCTTCACGACTGACTTCACAACTCGTTACCAGATGTAATGAGTCATTCCCTCAACCTGTCAGGTACAATGTTTCTGCATCTTCAAAACACAATAGTTGCCCACGCCTTCAGCAACGAGTCGTTCTTCTTGCCAATGACTCTTGAAGTGCCTGGCAGTGACTTGTTCAGTTGTTTTTAAGCATTACTTTTCCCAGATCACTTCCGAACCTGTTTTCCTGCAACATTAAACACAAAACACATCATACCTATATAAACATACCCGGAATGTGCATAATTTCTTGGTTTTAAGTGTCGAAAGTGCCGTAAAATCATGGCATATCATGAACTTTCAGCTGTCTGGAAGCATATGCAATAACCTTGCCATGCTACATCAACACAACCAAGGCTGATCCTCGAAGCATCATAATACACCACAAACCCATCGATACCCACGGGTAGGGTCAACACCGGTGTTGAGTTGAGTCGAGTCTTCAACTCTTGGAAACTCTTCTCACAAGCCTCCGACCATTGGAACTTCACTTTCTTTTGGGTCATTTTAGTCAATGGCGCTGCAATAGATGAAAACCCCTCAAAAAATCTCGGATAATAACCATCTAAGCCCAAGAAGGTCCTGATATCTGAAGGATTCACCAGTCTAGGCCAATTCTTCATTGCTTCTATCTTCTAAGAGTCAACCTTTATACCCTCACTCGACACCACATGACCCAAAAATGCCATTGAGTTCAATCAAAACTCGCATTTACTGAATTTAGCATATAATTGGTGATCCTTGGGACTGTGTAGCACCACCCTCAAATGAGCGGCATGCTCCTCCTCGCTCCGAGAATATATAAGGATGTTATATATGAACACAATCACGAACATATCCAAGTATGGCTTGAACACCCTGTTCATCAAATCTATAAAAGCTGAAGGAGCATTCGTTAGTCCAAAAGACATAACTACAAACTCATAATGACCATACTGAGTCCTGAAGGCTATCTTCGGGATGTCACCCTTCCGAACCCTGAGTTGATGGTATCCGAATCTGAGATCTATCTTCGAAAAGCACTTGGCACCCTGAAGCTGTTCAAACAAATCATCAATTCTGAGGAATGGATACATGTTCTTGATGGTGACCTTGTTTAATTGTCGATAATCAATACACATACGAAGAGAACCATTTTTCTTACAGACGAAGAGAATTGGTGCACCTCTCGGGGATTTGCTCGGTCTAATGAACCCCTTACCTAAAAGGCCTTTCAATTGTTACTTCAACTCGTTTAAATTGGTTGGGGCCATTTAGAAAGGAGGAATAGATATAGGCTGCGTATCGAGAAGAAGGTCAATACCAAAATCAATCTCCCGCTCAGGAGGGATTCCCGATAGATCATCTGGGAAGACTTCTGGATACTCACATACTACTGAAATGGACTGGATAGTCGGGGTCTCAAATGTAGAATCCTTAACCCTTACTAGATGGTACATGCAACCTTGGAGATCATCTTCCTAGCCTTAAGGTAGGAAATGAAATGACCTATAGGCACAACTGAACTACCCTTCCATTCTAAGGCCGGCTCACCTGGAAATCAAAACTCTACCACATGGGTTCTACAATTAACCGAGACATAGCATGCAAATTACCAATCCATGTCAAGGATAACATCGAAGTCGGTTATGGCTAACTCTACCGGATCTGTGAGGTGACTTTCTGAAGGACTTTGACTAGGAAATTTCTATACACCCGTCTAGCTACAACTGAATCACCCACTAGAGTAGAGATTGAGAAGAGTTCTAACAAGATTTTGGTACTGACTCCGAAACTACTAGCCACATAGGGAGTCACAAAAGACAAGGTAGCCCCTAGATCTAACAAAGCATATATATCAAGGTGGAAAACTCGTAACATACCAGTAACTACTAAACTAACGGCTGGGGTATGGGCTCCACCATCACCTAATCTGGATGAAGGGAAATCTCTAAGCCTGTGTCCATGTTTTCCACACTCGAAACAAGCGTCTGAACCAACTAAACACCTCCCTGGGTGGTTCTTGCCACACTTTGCACAGGATGGAAAAGTGTGATCTCTTAAAATGCTCCCCTAACCCCTCGAGCCTAACGCTCTACCTCTTTGATCATGTCTGGATCGAGACGGGACACTAGCTGATGATGGTGTTGGGGCTAAAGATATCTGGTGGGACTATTGACAGTGTCCACTAGGCCTCGGCTGGGCGAATCTGATGCTATCCATCCAGGCCCTCTTGGAATCTTTCTCCCGCTCACTCAGCTGTACTGCCTCTATCTTCTAGGCGTACAGGCCTATCCGAGCAAAGTCAATATCATAGAGAAGCATCACCAGTCCAGCAATCCCTGACCAAGGAGTCTGCTATCCCATGTACAAACTTGCTCACACAGGCCCTCTGATCCACCACCAACTGAAGTGCATACTTGGAAAGACGTGTGAACTCCAAGGCATACTCCTAAAAGTAATCTTTCCTTTCTTAATATTCACAAACTTGGTCGCTTTCAACTCTCTCATCTCTCGAGGCAAGAATAGATCAAGAAAAGTAGCATGAAACTCATCCAATAGACAGGGCCTGCTCCAACCGCCCTACTATCTTTCCACTGTTTGAACCAAATGTGTGCGACCCCCTTTAACTGATATGAGGCCAAATCATCGATAAAGTCATGTGGATCCTCGTCCACCTTTGACCCAAGAAATTCTGGAGGGTTCTTCCTTAGGAAATCTCTGAGTCATGCTGTCACTGCATTCCCATCTGAGGGACATACGCTACCACTTGCTGATCGACCTGGGAGATCAAGGCTTATGCTAACATCTGAATGGCTTCCCTAAATTCAGCGTGGGCAACCGGCTATAGTTCATTGTGCTCATGGGTTAGTGGGGCATGTTGGTGCCCATCCCCATTGCCATCCTCGTGGCCATTTCCATTACCATTTCTTCTGTCGTTGATCTCTGGGGGGAGGCATGATTCTGCAATCACGAATAGCATGAGTTAGAAGGATAGAGAGACATTTCACCACACGACATAGATCATGAAAGAAGGAAACATTTCCTAAACATCTCGTAGAGAAAACACATAAGAGTTCATGAGAGTAGGACAACATGATCATAATATAAATATCATAATGTAAACATAAGGCTCACGGTTTGCAAAACATTCGTAAATCATTCATAATCATATTCATAAGAGAAAATCTTTATTAAACATGACTTGAGCCAAAGTATATAATCATTACCCTACATAAATCATGAGGAACAGTAGGAGATTCTTATAACCGACATACCCTATATGAGAACACATGGAGCCCGACCTGTAAACCCCTATTCGAGAGGGTGTTCGCACCTTGCCAAGGGTAGAACCATGAAAGAGGTGTGATTTCACAATAAAAGGGCCCATTTTGGCAAAGGGGACAGTATCATTGAGGTCCCATCGTGACTAGTTGGTGCGTAGTTCTAAGACTCGGGGTATGCTTGGACCCAGAGTCTACTCGGTGTAAAATACTACTCCCAAAACATATATATTGCTCATAGGATAATATACATGAGATTCATGGGATAGTTTAAAATCATGATAATCATAAGCATGCTTGAAATACATGAACTAGCCATGAAATAAGACCCATTAGTCGGCCAAAATCATAAATCCATAAATCATGAAGTTCATGCATACTTGTAAAACATGTATATACTTGATATCTCATAAATCCATGGTAAGTACTTGAGAAAAAGCATATCATAAGTCATATTCATAATGGGTTAATGAACATCAAAATCAAAATACAATCATAACTTGAACTTTCATGAAATATGCATAATTGGGCATAGTTGTAGGAATTTAAATCTAAATAGCTATAAAATCTATCCATAATTCATAAAACATGAATTTATACATGACAGGGATTAACCCATGAATAGATCATAAGGATTTCATAAGAATTGGGATAAAATCCCATAGAATTATCAATAGAATTTCATGAATTACAGAGGAGTGGGGCATGAGTATGAACAGTTTCACACATTCATAACCCTACATACGTGAGAGAATCTGATTCCAAAACTTCTCTGATTGCCCATGGAAGAATTTAGAAGAACTTGGAAGGAATTAAGCTTGATCACCTCTTTAGACTTCTAAGCTTGCATACATGAATAGGAATGACTTAGAATGAACTTACCCTTCTCAAAACTCACTATTCATATCTTAAAACAATGTAGTTTAGCCCTTAGAATCATAGGAATTACAGAAAAGCCCTTAATAAACTCATAGAGAAAAACTGATTACCAGTCCCAACGAGGGACTCAACGAGTTGTTACCCATGACCACAACTCGTGGTCTCCTGTCGTGACTTTCACTGCCCAAACATTAAATCCTTAACCAACTGCTGACCATGACTTACCTAACGAATGGTGGCATTGACCACAACTCGTGGTGTGCAGTCGTGAGGTGCACTGTTCGCCCTTCCTTCATCCTTCAATTGCCCTTGATCATGGGTGACCTAATGGCTTGTGGGGCTGACCATGACTCGTGGTCATATCTGTGGTCTCCCCAACTTGAAAATTTCCAAACAAGTCAAAACTCCTCACCACGAGTCACTTAACAACTCGTGGTCATCTTGACGGGTCACAAGACCAATCGTTCTGTAACCTGGTGCAGAAAATCCTATTTTCTCTATTTTAACTCCCGAATCTTGTCTTAGGATTTTCAGGGCATTACACTGGTGCACAACATAAACGTTTGTGATTAAGTGGAAGACTTCAGAGAGGTGAGCTCCACAGAGGCTGCTCCCTAGGATTTTTCTATATATAACTACTTAATCAATTGTAATAGGGGTTCCACCAATTTTGATTAGCACTCTGTATTTGCACTTTCATAATCTTTTTTACAAAGGTTCTCAACTCTTAAAATCTTTGGCGATTATCATCAAGGCTACAATAGTACAAGATTATAATACACATTCCATGTTATACTTTCTTCATTTTAGTTCTCATGCTTGTTATCATTTAATTGCTTTCTTACATTATATTGTTATTTCATTGTAAGGTCAATCTAATTTGCGTGCCCTTAAAACACTTAACGTAAATTCAATTGCACCTTTTTAAGGGTAAAAAAGAATGTATTTTAAAATAAATATTTACCACTTTAATGTTAATTTAATGAATTTAATCGATTTATTAGTTATTTATAATTTCATTTTACAATCATAATTCTTTATTTGGCAATGCTACCGACAAAGTGAATATCTTTTGGCTTATTCCAACTTCGGGAAGCCATGAATCGTCTTTCTTCATGTAACGGTGTAGTTGTATGTCACAAATCTCTACTGTGACTATTTTAAACTATGTTTTCAATTAGTTGTAAGTCCCTTTATGTATTAATACGTCATTTATGTATTTGCTTATAAGTCCATAAAATTAGTTAAATTTAATTTCTTTAGCCCTTAAATTTTGTTATTAAAAAGGGGACAACTTTCATATGCTCATTGTAAGTGTCATGGTTTTATACCTATTTTACTACAAATGGAATGATAGAAAAAATTTATCCCCAAATTTATCTTTCTTCTGTTCATCCGCTCTCTCTTTCTCTATCTTCTATGAAATTAGTAAAAAGAGTCTTACAAATGGTACTAGAGTAGACAGGTTGTCCATTGTTGCTAATAGTGGCTTTATCATTGGAATTTGACATGCTGTAAGATGATGTGAGAACTATTCGAAGCCAATTCTCTATTTCCAAGAAAGATGCAAGGAAACAATTTGAAACTTTAAAGTTGATCAGAATCAATTTTAAAATAAGCTCAATGAGATTTTAGAGACTAACAAAAAGTTGGAGTTCATTATATCAAATATGGGGTTGCAAACAGTATCCCTTTCTCCTACTTCGACCACAACTGAGACAAATCCACATGCAATGCCTGAAGGAGTTCAAGTAGCTCTGTTTGAGATGGGCAGACCTCAAGTGGGAAGACATGGAGGGAGGTTCTCAAACTCTATTTACCCCTTCTATTTTTGAAGTAGGTGGGGATTTCGCTTTTCAAGCAGCTCCCTTTTTTCCCGAGCCCGCATTTATTCTAGAACCTAACTTATTCTTCAGCACCTACTCCTGAATTTGCAGTGATATCGCCCAAGCGCATGAAAGCGCAAGTGTTCATCAAGTAATATAGGACTAAAAGTCCCGATTATCAATCTCTCAGAGACTTATCAGTTGTTACACCCCGTAAATTTTCGACATGTAGATGACCTATTCGCATGTTGGTTAAGAGTTTTTGAATGCCATACATGCTGGGAAAAGGCCCGGGGAAAGACCAGATAAGAGATTCGTCGAACCATCGCGGGAGGAGTCGGGCCAGAGCCCCTCCGCGATGGCAACGTGCCACGGAGGGAGGGCCTCTGCGTTGGCACCGTGTCACGGAGGCCCTGTCCAGGCCCAAGTATAAAAGCCTCCAACTTCGGTTTTAATGTTAAATTTCATATAATTTCCAAAGAGCAAACCAGAAAACAGAGGACACGAAGTAAGTTGATGAAATTCCTTCCGTTTACGCTATTAAACGTGGTCCAAACTCAAATTAACTCCAGATACCGAGGTATTAAGCAGCAAGGAGCATTCCTACGGGTTTAGTTTCATGAAATTCGGCCGGCGAATCGTCATGCTACCGAGTTAAGGTAAGTGGAATTGCTCCAAATTAGTGTCAATATACTCCTA
>JACEIK010001651.1:66607-76791 GCA_018107945.1 Datura stramonium | reverse complement strand
AGAAGTACTGACCGAGCTACGCCAGTTAGTTGGGAAATCCGAAGCGAAGGTATGTAAAGCTAGTTCCTTTGGCAAGTTAGTAATTCAGTATAGCAAATAGTGTGAACTATAGAAGAAAGGATTCAGAAGTTGAGAATTGAGTCCAGTATGGGTTACCTCCCACCAAGCGCTTTACTTATAGTCGTGGCACGACATTCATGGGTTGCCTCTTGTGCAGTGCCTGATTTAACTTTACGGCAAAATTAAGGTCACTTTCACTCCTTCATCCAAGTGAAACATTGACCAAACTAACAATATGATAAACTTTCATGCAGCCCATGTAGCTCAACTAACTGATTGAACCCTCCAGGCTCTACCGCCAACTTAACTGTGAAGTCATCATAGTGAGAAGCCATCCTTGCTACTCTAAACACCTCAAAAACTGACTCTTGACCATCCACCCTAATAGACATCTTGCCCGACTTTACTTGTATGATAGCATCGGCGGTGGCTAAAAATCCTCTCCCTAAAATGAGGGGAACTACTGCATTTGCTTCATAATCTAGGATTATGAAGTCCACTGGTAGGATGAAAGGTCCTACTTTTATCAAGACGTCCTTTATTATTCCATTAGGACAGGAAAGAGATCAATCTGCAAGCTGAAAAGACACAATGATAGGATGTAGTTCACCTAAGCCTAAAGTTCTGAACAGGGATGCAGGCATCAGATTAATTCTTGCACCCAAGTCACACAAGAAAGAACCTACTTCCTTATTTCCAATCACCACTGGAAGGGTGAAGCTCTCGGGGTATTTTAGTTTTTTGGGAATTTTGTTTTGAACTTGAGAACTGCACTCTTCCGTGATAGCCATAATTTCAAACTCCATTAATGTCACGCCCCAAGTTTAATCCCTGGAAAAAACATGATACTTGAAGTCATATGTGATCCAAAGTCAACCCCTGGTCTATGATACACTAGCATTCTGAGTAATATAGAATACATACAACGGAAGTTTAAATAAAAAATATGAATACATGAAAGAAATAAAGCTGATTCATAGAGTTTGAAAATATTAAAAAAACATTGACGTCTAAAATACCAATCTGACTCTGAAAGCCACTGTGACTGATGAGTTGTTGGGATAAGCCCCCAGCTAACTCCAAATCTAAATAGAAGGAAATTAAAATGTAACTAAAATGAATAAATTTCCATCCTCGAAGGATGAGGACTCACCAGCCGGTAAAGCTGAGGTCTTCGATGAGTAGTCGGCTAACGTAGCTGAGACTGAGATCCTGCAGCTGTATCATTTTATGATACAGCATAAAAGTATTCTCAGTACTTTGAATGTACTGAGTAAGTGAGAGGAACATAACACAATAGAATAAATAATAAGAGAAATGCGGAACTAAAAGACATGCAATGGCCAATTAACACTATTGATATGAGTAACTGAAAAACGAAGGTGGTCTAGAAGCCCATGTCTAATGGTCAAAGCATGTTCTAAGTCTGGAATACTGATCTAAATTGAACTGGACTGAGACTAGACTGAACTGACAAGTAGGAGAGTCTATAACCGACATATAACCACGTGAGCTAGATGTGGAGTCCGATGTATACACCCCATTGGTAGGATCCAATATACCTTTCTAGGGTATAAAGGCATGAACTGGGTGATCACAAAAGTCTGGGGCCAATCAGGCCAATAAAATATTGAAACCTACACCGGCAACGTAGTTTTGGGAATCCGGGTGCTCTAGAACCCCGGTCCGCTCGATGCTAATAAATCGTACTCCCATTGGATAATCCTATACCGAATAATAAGTTGATAGCTCGAAATTGGGGCCCAAGATAAGTTAGGTGTACATATATGAAACCATCCTGAGAGGAATCAGACTAGATCCTGAAACTGGGTTCTAAGAAGGTTCAGAGCTACTTATCTAGAAGCATTGTAACCGTCTAAGAAAAAACTGTAATATTAACCGGGGTCCTAAGGCTAATCAGAGCTATATGTCAAAAGTTTCATGACCGCCTAGTGGACCAATAAACTGAATTCTTAATCTAATTCTAATATCTGGGAGGTAATACTAACACCTCGAAAAATTCTTTAGTCAAACTGATCAGCTAACATTTCCGACTGACACTGAGTATTTTCACATTTTGACTAAAGCTAGGCAACCATGTATCTGACTGAGAAATTAGCATATAAAATAATATAGGAATTTACCATGATATAATCAGGAAAATTGCAAGGTAAATCACTTTAGCAAGATTCTAGTCTTTTCTACTCTCAAGGACTAGGGCTAAACTCAATGTATAGGGATAAGCATCCATACTGTCACTAACTGGTGGAAAATATCCATAAGTAATATAATATAATAATTCCACATGTATCGAACAAGCATTACCAAGAATTTCTTAACATTCGAAAATCTGCAGGGCTAGAATTCACGTTTTCGTGAATAACATCAATTTAATCATGAACTGATGGAAATCATGTCTAAATAATCATGGACATCATTCTATGTTAATTCAAAGAAAACTGACATATATTCTCTTCTTAATCGAAAGCTCAGGGCTAGGATTTATAGAGAAACTAGAGAAGGGTTTTGGGGGGCACAAGGGAAGAACTATCCCCTTGTTGAAATCCCACATACCTGAGTTAGAATTTCCTTAGAGAAGGAAGCTTGGACTACTACAATGGAGGAAAAACCCTAGTCTTATTGAGAGCTTCTTGAGAGGAAAGCTTACGATATTCTTTTTGAAGATGACTAGGAATGAGGGGGAAACCATTTTGCTCCTATAAATCCCCTCAAAAACCCAAACCGACTTAGTTTAGGATCTGGGAGGTTAGGAAATTACCGAAGCACCCTTAGAAAAATCGCAGGAAATAAATGTCAGATTGCCCCAACGACTGAACTAACAAATCATTTCCTCTGACAATGACTCGTGCTTAGCTCGTGAAGTACACTACTTCTCAAACCTGTTGGGCTCGCGACGGATGACATAACGGATCATTCTTGGTGACCATGAGTCGTGGTCACCATTTGTGATGTACACTGCCTCAATAACAAAAATTCTTCAGTTTGCCGATCTCGATCCTCCCTAGGAATCATGGTGAAAGACCATGACTAATGGGGTCCTCCGATAAAGTACACTGCCTCTCTTTATTCTCTTTTCTTACTCTCCCACCCTATGACTGACCTAACGAGTCATGGGGCCTGACCACGACCCGTGGCCACGTTCCTGGGGATCCCGTTTCCCCAAACTTCAACTCATCGCCTAGGCCTCACCATTAGTCACTTAACGACTCATGGTCACTCCCTACGGGTCACATAACGACTCATTTTGTGACCTTATGCAGATTTTCCAGTTTTCTCCGATTTAAATCCCGGGTCTAGTCTTTGAGTTTTCATGGCATTACAATATCTCCCCCTTGGGAACATTCGTCCTTGAATGTTGGAAAACACATAGGAAAGCATAGAATTACAATCACTATATTCAAATATTGTTCGTAAAGGCTGGAAACTAACGGAATGACTACCTCCAAACTGAACTACAAGTTTGAACTAAATTCACTAATCATACACATGATCAATTACATGAAAGAAAATGGAACACACCAACTGAATGGAGTTCTAGGGAGAAAATTGGTACCTTAAACTAAAATTCAGCCGAAAGAGAACAAATGTTGGTATCTGTCCATCATATTTTCTTCTGCCTCCCACGTAGCTCCCTCAACCTACTGATTTCTCGATAAGACCTTGACTGAAGCTACCTCCTTGTTCCTCAGCTTACGAACCTGACGGTCAAGGATCTGGACTGGGACCTCCTCATATGAGAGACTATCCTTTATTTCTATGTAGTCCAATGGCACAATTGAAGTTGGACCACCGACGCACTTCTTCAATAGTGACAGATGGAATACCGGGAGCACGGATGCAAATTCTGAAGGTAATTCTAGCTCATAAGCTACCTTTCCGATTCACCTCAGAATTTTGTAGGGTCCCACATATCTCGGGATGAGCTTTCCTTTCTTCCCAAGTCTTATCACCCCTTTCATGGGTGAAATTTTCAGGTAGACCTAGTCATCCACAACAAATTCCAATTCTCTTCTCCTCACATCAACATAAGATTTTTGACGACTCTGAGCTATTTTCAATCTTTCTCTAATGAATTGTACCTTCTACATAGCTTCATGAACCGAGTCTAGCCCGATTATAGTAGCTTCACCAACCTCAAACCATCAAATAGGAGACCTGCACCTTCTACCATACAATGCCTCAAACGGGGCCATCTGGATGCTGGAGTGATAGCTATTGTTTGTACGCAAACTCGATAAGAGGCAAGTGGTCATCCCAACATCCCTTAAAATCGATTGTGCACTCTCTCAACATATCCTCTAGGGTATAAATAGTCCGCTCTGCTTTCCCATCTATCTGGGGGTGAAAAGTTGTACTGATTTTGACCTGGGTGCCAAATCCCTTCTGAAAAGACTTCCAGAAATGTGAGGTGAACTGGGTATCCCTATCAGAGATGATCGATAATGGAACCCCATGAAGCTGGACCAACTCCCAAACGTAAAGTCTAGAATAGTACTCAGCTGAATCTGTAGTTTTAACTAGGAGGAAATATGCTGACTTAGTCATCCGGTCTACTACTACCCAGATAGAACCATGTGGCCAATGAGTTCGAGGTAGACCCGTAATAAAGTACATATTCACTTCTTCCCACTTCCACATGGATATGTTGATATCCTGGGTCATACCACCCAGTCTTTGATGCTCTACCTTGACTTGCTGGCAATTCGGGCACTTAGCTACAAATTCGGCGATGTCTCTCTTCATGTCGTTCCACCAGTAAATATCCCGCAAATCGCAGTACATTTTAGTAGCACCAGGGTAGACAGAGTACCTCGTACTATGTGCTTCAGCCAATATCTACTATCTCAAATCACCAGCGTCTAGTACACATAATATGCCCTAGTAACGGAGCACACCATCTCCCCTTTTGGAGAAAGCCTCAACCTCTTTCCTGAGAATCGCTTCCTTGAGTTTAAGTAAAATGGGATCTTTATCCTATTTGGACTTAACTTCAACAACTAAATAGGAATTTGACCCACTTTGCATCACCACTCCACCTCAGCCGAGTCAACCAACTGCACCCCTAATCGAGCTAGTATGTGAATATCCTTTGCCAACTCCTTTTTTCCTTCCTTAATATGAGCCACGCTACCCATAGATACTCTACTTAGGGAATTAGCCACCAGATTGGCTTTGCCTGGGTGATATAGCACGCTCATGTCATAATCCTCAGGATCTCTAACCACCTTCTCTGACGAAGATTCATGTCCTTCTGATTGAATACATACTGAAGACTCTTTTGATCGGTGAAAACATCAACGTGAGCCCCTTATAGGTAATGTCTCCATATTTTCAATGCAAACACTACCGCTGCCAACTCCAAGTCATGAGTTGGATAATTCTTCTCATGAACCTTGAGCTGTCTTGAGGTGTAGGCTATCACTTTTCCCTACAGCATCAGAACGCAACTGAGTCCAACTCTGGAAGCGTCGCAATATACTACAAATCCACTCGATCCTTCCAGTAGAGTCAAAACTGGAGCAGTAGTGAGTTGAGTTTTTAACTCCTAGAAACTCTTCTCACACGCATCTGACCACTGGAATTTCACCTTCTTATGAGTCAGCCTATGTCATGACCCGAACAGAGGCCCGAATCGTAACACGAGACAAGGAGCCTTGAGAGAACCCAAGTCGACCCATGTCATAGGCATACATCTAATCTTAATCAAGAAACTGAATAATCGATAAAATAATCATAGCTGAAGTCTAATAACATAACATCAGAATAAAAAATCCGAAGCTGAATACATACATATGTCTGAAAAGCCTCTAAACATGATGACGAGTTGATGGGACAAGAACCCAACTAACTCAACAAAACTGAAACTGAAATGCATAAAGGAAAGTGGAATAGTCTAGTCCTCGAGAAATGAGGACTCACCCATAATAAGAGTGCTAGCTCTGATAAGCTGACTACGAGCTGGGTTGAACCTGAGAGCCGAGTCCTGTATCATGAAACGATACAACATAGAGTATGCGGTCAGTACGTAAAATGTACCGAGTACGCAAGGTAAGTAAAACTGCTAAAGTAAATAAAATCATTTAAGGACAATGCATAATGTAAACGTAAACATAAGAATCTAAGAGTAGGGATAGCCAATGCATTCTTTATGAAATTATGATCTCTTCATAACATGACTTCATAACATCATAAATGAATCGATTGAGTCAAAGCTGAATTCTGACATTTTTAAGTAAAGTTGAACATTGAGTCAAACCTTCTTTAGAACATGCATTTACATATATCTCATGAGTAATGAAACATGCATATCTAAAATCACGAGGAACAATGAGAGACTCATTTTTTAACTGACATACCACAATAGAGCTTACGTGGTCCCAACTATCACACTCAAGTATGTAGAGCCGTCCAAAGCCTTGCCAGGGCTAGGGACGATACCATGATATTGATATCAAGTTGAAGGCCTATCCGTGCAAAGGAAGCTCACAAGGGAGGTCCCAAAGTCATAATGTATAAACCTACATCGGCGCGTAGTTCTGAGGCATAGGGTGATCGACCCTTAGCCTGCTCGGTGCTATATATTACTCCCAAAATATGCATATGCTCTACATCATTTTATAACGAAGCTCAACATCGTCTATAGATGAAGCTCAATGATTAAATACATCTCAAATATGAAATCATGCATATGAGAAGCATTAGCTCAAGACATACCACAAGCTGAAAACATAATTGGGAGCCTTCACTCCAAAACCATGTGGTAAGCTATACATAGGAAAACTTTAACTCAAAACATACCACAAGCTGAAAATATAACTGGGAGTCTTTACTCCAAAACAATGTGGTAAGCTTAATTTCATAAAATCATCATTCATACATAACATGTGGGCATTACCCAAAGCTTTATCATACATAGAAATACTCAATTCTCATCGAAATCATAATTGCAAACATTGGGAGCTTCAAATCATGTTTTTCATCATAATATCTAATCATCATCATCATATATTCATCAAAAATCTCATCTTTCATGAACATCTCATCCATGAGCTTTTAATTCATAAAGCTACAATCATGATTTTAAATTGAAAACATTATAAAATTTGCCCATGCTTCATAATTCAATAGTAGAATCATAATCAAATCATACCCATGTATATAAATAGAAGATTCATGCATTTGGGTTAAAACACCATAGATTAGACATAGAATTTCATACTTTAGAGTGGGATTGGGCATGTGTGTGAAAGAAATCACCCATTCATAACTTTACATACTTGTTGGTAGATGATTCTTACTCTCCCTTAAATGCCCAAAAGGAATTTGAATGAATTTAAAGATCACAAGCTTGATCACCCTCTCAATTTTCTTCTACTTTGAATGCATGGATGAATAATGTCTAAAATGAACTTAACCCTTTTAAAAGTCACTATTCATAACCCAAAAGCTTATAGTTTAGGCCCTAGGAACTTAGGAATTACGAAAAAGCCTTACTAAATTCGCAGAAAATAACTGCAGGTTGCCCTAACGGGTGAGCTGACGACTCATTATGGGTGACCAGAACTCGTGGTCGCCATCCGTGATGTGCACTACCTTGCCTCGTCAAATTTTACTCCAGGCTTGCTAACGACTCACCCCACGAATCGTGGGGACTGACCACAACTCGTGGGACTTCCCGTCAAGTCTACTACCCTTATTCTTTCCTTTTCCTAATTCCCCTCCCCCACGGCTGACCCAACGACTCGTGGGGCCTAACCACGCGTCGTGGTCTTGCTCGTTGGGTCTCACATTTCTTCCAGCCTTCTCACTAAATACCTGGGCCTTCCCCACAAGTCACATCACGACTCATGGGTAGTCCTCACGAGTCTCTTCACGACTCGTTCTAAGTCTACTGCAAAATTTCAATTTTTTTCTCTGTTTCACCTCCCAGGTCTGATCTTTGAGCTTTCGGGGTATAACAATATCTCCCCCTTGGGAACATTCATCCCCGAATGTTGGAAAACACATAGAAAAGCAGAGATATGCAATAATCATATTCAAATACTGATCATTTAAACCAAAAACTAATGGAATGACTACCTCCGATTCAAACTACACAGCTGAACTGAATTCACGAATCATACATACATCCACATACATAAAAGAAACTTGTGCACATGAACTGAACCTGAAACTAAATAGAGTTTTAGGGAAAAACTGATACCTCAATCTGAAATTAAGCCGGTAGAGAATAAATATGGGTATCTAGCCATCATATCTGCTTTGGCCTCCCATGTAGCTCCTTCAATATGCTGATTCCTCCACAACAATTTAACTGAAGCTACTTCCTTATTCCTTAGACTTCGAACCTGTCGATCCAGTATTTCCACCGAAACCTTCTTGTAGCTAAGGCTTTCTTTTACACCAACACTGTACATCAGAACAACTAAAGCTGGATCACCTAAACACTTCTTCAAAAGTGATACGTGAAACACCAGATGCACAAAAGCTAATTCTGAAGGCAACTCTAACTAATAAGCCACCTTGCCAACATGTCTCACTATTCGGTACGGGACGATATAGAGGGGACTATGTTTCCCTTTACTTCCAAATCTCATCACTCCCTTCATGGGAGACACTCTCAGAAATACCCAGTCATCGACTTCAAATTCTAATTCTCTTCTTCTCACGTCGACATAAGACTTTTGCCGACTCTGTGCAGTTTTTAACCTATCTCTTGTCAACTGAACCTTCTCCATTTCTTGATGAACCGAATCCGGCCCTATTAGTGCTGCCTCACCAACCTCAAACCATCTGATGGGTGACCTACATCTCCACCCGTAGAGAGCCTCGAACGACGCCATCTAAATTCTAGAGTGATAGCTGCTATTATAGGCGAACTTGATTAGTGGCAAATGCTCATCCCAGCTACCTATGAAGTCAGTTACACATGCTCTCAACAGGTCCTCGAGGGTCTGAATTGTCCGTTCCTCTTGACCATCTGTTTGTGGGTGAAATGCTGTGAGAGCTTAATTTGTGTACCCAATCCTTTTTTAAACGACTTTCAAAACTGATAGGTGAATTGAGTACATTGATATGAAATGATGGATAAGGTACTCCATGCAATTTGACCAACTCCCAGATATATAGTTTGGCATAATCCTCCACCGAATCCGTGGTTTTGACCAGTAGGAAATGAGCAACCTTGGTCAACCTGCCAACCATAACCCAAATGGAGTCATATTGTTGATGAGTACGAGGTAGACTTGTGATGAAATCCACATTAATTTATTCCCACTTCCAAGTAGGAATGCTGATATCCTGAAGCACACCTCCCGATCTCTGATGCTCAACCTTTACTTGCTGACAGTTCGAACACTTGGCTACGAATTCTGCAATATCCTTCATCATGCCATTCCACCAATAGATTTCCCGTAAGTCACGATACATCTTGGTGGCACCTGGATGGATAAAAAACCTAGATCCATGATCCTCATGCAACATCCGACTCATTAAATCGTCTACGTCTGGTACACACAAGCGACCCTTGTACCGAAACACACCATCTCCCCCTTGGGAGAAGACCTCCACCTTCTGAATTTGAATGACTTCCTTCAACTTTACCAAAATTGGGTCCTCATCTTGTCTAGCTTCCACATCAGTCACCAAGGACGATTCTAATCCGTTCTGAACCACCACACTGCCATCGATCAAGTCAACCAACCTAACTCCCAACCTTGCAAGTCGATGCACATCCCTCACCAGCTCCTTTTTCCTTTCATCCACATGGGACACACTGTCCATATAGAGTCTACTAAGTGCATCCGCTACCATATTATCCTTACCCGAATGATAAAGAACACTCATATTGTAGTCTTTGAGTAGCTCCAACCACCTCCTTTGCCAAAGATTGAGATCTTTCTGCATGAACACATATTGTAAGGTCTTTTGGTTTGTAAATACATCCACATGGACCCCATACAAATAGTGTCGCCATATCTTCAAGGTGAATACCACCGCAGCCAATTCAAGGTCATGGGTCGGGTAATTCTTCTCATGGACCTTCAAATGTCTAGAGGCATATTCTATCACTTTCCCATGCTGCATCAACACACACCCAAGTC
>JACEIK010001651.1:34075-49579 GCA_018107945.1 Datura stramonium | reverse complement strand
ATACATATATGAGTTCATGGGCTAGTAAAATCATTATAATCATAAACATGCTTGAACATATGTGAACTCGCCATGACTTGAGGCCCTTTAGTCGGCCTAAACACAATTTGTGCTTTGTAAAATACATACAAACATGTAGATCATGCATATAGTTTAAATTTCCATAAAATCATAATATATAACATAATATATTCATTATTGAATTCATAATACATGTTGGTCTTATAAAAAACATCAATGGATCATAAATTGGTTTATCATGGGCATGCATAATCGGGTTTATATGATTAGAAATTAGAAACCAGCCATACTTATATCAATTTAGAGCTCAAAATATGATCAAAATAAGTAGATAATGATAGGGTTTCAAAATCACAAGACCCATAATTAAATCATTAAAATTTATACAAAACGAATATAAAACCCCATGAGTTTTTAAATAAATTTTTGAGAAATTTAATAAAGAAGGAGCATGGGTGTGGAAGAATCCACCCATTGAAGACCTTACATACGTGGGATTATCAACTCCTAACCCTCCTTAAAAGTCCAAGAATGAAATTGAAGGAATTCAGGTGAAAATCTCTAAATCCCCTTGAATCACCTCTCAAAGTTCTTGCATGCATGAATGAGAGTTTAGAATAGGTCATTCTCTTAAAAGCCCAGCTTTCCCCAAGCCAAAACGAAGTAGTTTAGGGCCTAATATCATGAAAAAGTAAAAAATACCCTTAATGAACCTGCCCAGAAAACTGGCTAGATGGAATCCACAGGTGGTACCAACGGGTCATGGGAACCACCAACGACCCGTCATGTCCCTCGTTGAATGGACTGCTGAATGTCTTCTCTCAAAACTAAACAATGGACAAACATGACAACTCGTCCTCTGAAACCACGATCCGTTACACTGTTCGTTGTTTGCTCATCATAAAATTTGAATCCACTTACCACGAGCCTTACCACGACTTATGGCTCCTTCCAATGAGTCATGGTCTCAACCTGTCACCTACACTGGAAATTCTTAACCTCCAGCCAAAACCAACGACTCGTGGTTCTCCTAACGGGTCGTTGGGTCGCCCATTTCATGTCTCCTGAAGAACCTAACTCTTTCCCAAGACCGCTAACGATGACTCATTGTTTTCCACAATGAGTCATCATGTCTCCCGTGGTTTACATTGCCACCCAGCTTGATTCTAACCACGACTGCATACAACGACTCGTAGTTTGATACCCGAGTCGTCCCATGGCCCGTCCTGCAACTTTTTCTCAATTTATGCAGTTTTCAACTTTTAACCTCTCGGGTCTATTCTTACGCACTTTGCGGGTATTACAATTGAAAGAAAAGATGATGAACCAATTCAAGATCTATTTGAGAAAATCAAAATTATGATTAACGAGTCATGAAGTGCAGTAACAGTTCATGCTCAACAAGAAGTTCCCTTTGGACGACGGGTCACCTAATGTCTCATTAAGTGACTAGACGAGTCGTGAAGTCCCCCGTTGCTTCTGAGTCCTAAAATTCCCATGTTCTGGACGAATGCACATGACTGCTCGTGACGAGTCATTGAGTCTCATAACGACTCGTTGCTCCTTCCATCGCCACTCTTAGTACTTCCACTTAAATTCTGGACATCAACCTAATGACAGCTACTGACGAGTTGTGGAATCGTGTGAAGACTCATTACTCTTCTCTTTGTGAGGCATAAGACTTGTGATTGTATTTAGCTTCCACTCCTCACGACCCACCTGATGACTTGGGCCCAAAAATGATGAGTCGTGGTGTCAATCCATCATCAACACTGTCTTCAGCATAATTTTTGTACTTCAAACTCCTCTTCTCTAAATGACTCAAGTAACGAGTCATCCAGTGACATGATGACTCGTTACCTTGCTGACAGTCCAAACTCAGCCCATTTTAGGCTCATGATGCCTATTTCACTTTCCAAACATGTTTCCTGCAACACTTTACAAAAGCACATTATATCTATATAAACATACCAGGAATTCACATATTTTCTTAGTTTTAAGCATCGAAAGTGTCGTAAAATCATGGCACATCAACACCCTCAACTTAGAACTTTTGCATTTCCTTAGGCAAAAATGATAAAAACTAAACTAACCCGATGCTTCAACTAAAAAAAATCTAGGGAATCTATGGCAGTCACAAACTCATCGAATAATCAAATCAAACTTTTTAACCCCTCCTATATCACCAGAAACCAAATCACAGTGCATATGCAAAGATTTCGACCATAACACATAGGAATCAAAGAATGACATTACATTATCAAGCTTCAACCATGCACAAAATCCTATGTCACTGCCCAGAAAATTAGCAGACGATATTGTTACTCATATGCCCTCATTACAAAGAGTCCCACTCATTAACAACTATCAATCATTATAATTTAATACATGGACTGTGTCAACTATACTCACACTCACAAAGAAGTTCACACAATGTGTATACAAAACCATAGGCCTGCCCTTATTTTCTATACCTCAGCAGGTCAGAAGATTGAGTTAGGATCACGATAGGGCTTTCTTACGCTTGTAATGTACGCTAGGGGAAGGGTATGGTAGATATGGACATAGCAACTCAACCCTCAGTGGAACTATACTAACCTTGGCTCCAATTAACCTTCTTTTCACTCTTCTCCCTTTCTACTTTATTTTCTTTATCTTTCAAGAGTATGGGTGCGGGCTATTCTTTTACAACTTTCTCTTCTTTCTCTTTTTATTTCTTTTTCTGTGAATTTCTCATCAGATACCCATATTTATTTTTTTACATATCAAAGCACATCGCACCCGCTCTTTTGTTTGCATTATTCGATCATTTCCCCCTACTCCTCTTATTTACCCCTATAATAGCCACCCTCAACTTAGGCAATTTTTCTGAGTTGAGGTTCACATTGTCCAAGGAGGGACTAAGGACAAAACATGTTCATTATAATTAAAGAAGGAAGGCGAATTGTCTAGACAACAAAAAGGGTCAATTTAGGCTCAACCACGGGGTCAAGGGATATTCATATTTATTTGGTTGGTCATTTAGGATAGCTGGACTATTTTGAACAATGACCTATGATCATCTCCTAATCAACTATCTTACAACCTTGGTACGACTAACCAGACAAGTTCTACATTGTGCACACACTATTGAACTAACACTAAATACCTCGCCACACAATGTACAGGAGTACGTCATCACCACCAACTGCTAGTTCATGCATAGTCACACAATCGTAAGCACATTCATAGTATTATTGTCATGCAAAGATTCAAAAAGGTCATGCATCATACACTTAGCACACACAAATAGAAAATTTTGGAGGGGTATCATTCAATTAGTTCAACATGAAAAACTTTCGAAAATTCCTATTTTATTTGACTTCCCTAAGTTCACCTATTTTCCTTTCAATTGACACAACAATCAAAACATGTCAGTTCTACTAGATAAGGAACACCCTAGGAAAAATATATCCAGTAAGAAAAACCCTCGAGTTATATTCAACAAAAATAGGTACCATCCCCACCCCCATCGAAAGAATAATGCGGAATCCTCGATGCATATGGAAAAATAAGGCTTGGGAATATAGAACATACCTGAGTGACATAGACGGTTGTGATCTGATCAGTAGGAGGTGCAGATGCACCCCCAATCTCCTCTTCTGGGGCACCGGTGGCAACTGACGCACTTTCTAAACCAACAGAGCTTGTACCCTCTCCACGAGCTCTAGCAACATCAATCTCGGCCCTCTCTCAGGCCTCTTCTTGGAGTTGCTTTCCTTTTTCCTGAGCCACAGGCTCCTCGGTAATAAAATCAAATACTGGAGGCAGCTCCTCCTCACTCTCATCCTCTACTACTGGGAGCACCGATGGTGGTATAATATATATCTACCTTACCAATAACTCTCGCAACTCTGCTCTGAGGGCCATCACCTCCGCTTACCATTGTGTCAACTCGGGTGCTTGTAACTGAGTGAGGTATTCATCCATCCGCCTCTCAAATACATCTAACCTTCGATTCCATGCCCTAGATAATCCCTCCAACTCCTTTGTTACCTAGGGCTTAACCTGCTCCATTAGCACTTTCACCTGAAATGCTGTGTTGGCCTACTGTTTTTCTGCCTTTGCCAGCAACCTAGCCATGTAAGTAATGAAATCCTGTGAGATTGTGACTAGACCGGTCGATAAGGATCGTGGTGATGTAGAGGGTGGTCTAGCTTCTGGTGTTGTGGATGATGAAGCTGGGACCTCAGAGTCAATGGTACATCTGCTGCAGTGGTTGTATCAGGCTGACTACTAGTCTCATGGGCCACTGATGGCTCTGTCTCAATCTCTGTGAACCCCACTGTATCACTCTGAGGACCCCCACTGAATACCTCAGCTAGTAATTTGGCCCTTGTGGTTATGGCCGCCTAACTCCTGGCCCTAGAAACCGAATTTGTATAATTTTTGATCAACTCAATGTCTGTAATTTTAAGCATCTCAACCTTCTAATCTACTATAGGAAACTCAGGGACCTGTGAATCCTTATAAAGTTGGGCTATGATGCATGGAAAGGGATACTCATGTTGTCCATGACGGCTCTCTCCCGGATCTCCTCAGCTATGTACCTCAGGAAATTGATTTCGTACCCCTCCATGATGCTAGCTACTAGTGCAACCCAATTTGGTGAAACAACATTACCATTGTTGGTTGATACCAACCTATGTCGCATAAGGAACCACCAATGTTTGGCTTTAAAATTTAGTGTGGCCTTCTTTATCTATACCACTGGTCCATTTAACCACTCCACCGATATATCTTGAGTTGCTATGATTCGTGCCAGCCATGTATACTACCTCTTTCAATCCTTGTGGCTCAACTTATTGACCTTAATATTCTGTAGCTCACTCAACCGGTAATCAAATTAGGCTGTGTTAATCAGAGGTTCAAATTTTGGACCATAGAGCATGCGCGAGATGGTGCACTCAGAAATGTCCACTGGTGTCTCCCACATCATAACTCGGGTTAGGGCGGGACGCTTTTGCTAGTGTTGGCCTCCTAGGGCCTGATTTTGTAGTGTGGTCGTGTATGCCACATAGAACTCTCAGACCAATTGCGGGATGTAACTGCCAGACGGTTCACTTAACCAACCAAACCTATACTTGTAAAATAATGCTTAAATTTCATGGAGGTCCTTGAACCCAGTAGTGACCAACCTCGGCTCTTCATAGATACTCATCTTTGGATGGACCTTGTCAATAGTAATAATGTCGCTGTTATAGATTGCCCTCATACCCGGGACACACCACCTGTTCACCAACCTCCAAGGCTGGTTGGGGGTGTGTGTCTAAGGTTTTAGTATCCTTATTTATAGCACTCTCCTGTCAGGCATTGAAGTCATCATCATCATCATCATCATCCTAAGCTTCTGCACCCTCTTGATCCTATGGGGATGAGTCCCTGTCATTTCATTTCTCTTGGCTATGTGGGTCCTTGGCAAGTGGAGTCGGTGATGCGACCAAGGTTGTTGGATTGATAGGGTGTTTAGTCCTAGCCCTAGTCGATCGCTGCTCCAACTATTCTTCATCTATGTGATACTCCTCAACTGAGCCACTCAAATCTTCGAAGGATGATGGTTCGTCTCTCAATCTGCAAGTCAAGGGCTGTCCCTTTTCTGACTTCTATTTCTTGTCCAGACCCTTCTTTGGAGTTCCTTTGGGTGCCATTGTACTTGTCAAATAACCGTTAGTATCATAGATTGTAGCGTAAGAATGTATTGATTAATGGACTACCTTCAGACAGGACAGGTAACTCCATGAGTCGTTGTCACTGACAACAACTCATTAAGTAATCCGTTGTTTGCATGATCAAATTGTTGTACCTCTTAAAGTAGACTCAATGGCTTGATTCAATGATTCATTACTTGTGGCAACAAGTCGTAAAGTCAGTTCTGCATGTTTGTATTTGTGCATCATTATTAGTGGTCTTAACGACTTGACCCAACGGGTCGTTGCTTTTGGCAACGAGTCGTGAGGTCGGCCGTGGTCTTATGCTCAGGTTTTAATATTTGTTCTCCACTCAGGATGAGTCACCTCACGAGTCGTCAAGTGAGACCACGACTCGTCAAGTGACTCGTTCATAAGAGTCTACTAGCTATACCATTATTCTCACTGGTTGAGTTGTCAAACTGAATGGGTTACTTGGACTTCACCCATTTCACATTTGTGCACTTAATTTTGGTGGGAGTTGGGTGGGTAAAACAATCTAAGCTTCGTTACCAAAGCAATTACAGATCGTAATGCTCGCCGACTCAATGGATGTGAGAAACCCAAGACGACCTATGTGCAATAACAACAACAACTCATTCATTCAAGACAAACTACCAAAATATTTGTTAACAAACTCCTTTTAGTTCAAAAAAATTTCAGTGTTCACAATTATAAGAAATCAAAATCATGGGACTTAGGCTTTTAATATGTAGACTGAATTTAAACAGTGGAAAAAATGTTCAAGCATGAGGAGGTCGAATTAAATCCATGAAACATTACAACACTCACAATATTAAGATGTGCGAGTAGAGAAGGTGAGAAGCTGATCAATTATGCATCAAAAAGTACGGGTAGTGATGGTGATTTTGCGATCCTGATGTTGTGTCAGTGCGTATGTGTGTGTGCAAGTGAAGATGTGAAGTGATGAAGGGGGAGGGAATTGTTTTAGAGAATTAGGCTTTGAATGTGGGGTAATTATGGGAGAAATCGTGTGTTTTAATAGATAAGAAATCAAATTAACCCTTTTTCGTGTGAGCCGGGTGGGAAGATTCAAGATGAAGCATATGAACCACGACCCATGGAATGTGTCATTTCCCATGACCATGACTTGTGATGTTGTCCGTTACATTAGTAAATTGAGAAAACTTACCTGGGACCTAATGACTCAGTCAACGACTCGTAATGTTACCCAACGAGTCATGTCCTGAGTCATTGACCCTGTAATCTTGGTGGACTTTCAGTTGTGTCAGGACGAGGTACTTGATGACTCATTGCGTAGCCTCACGATTCGTTAAGTCACTCATCACTGCCTTTCCATAATTTAATGTTTTCTACTTCAGTGGCCATGACTGGTCTTGACGAGTCATTCAGTTAGGTAACGACTCATTCTATGCTTTTTTGGCACCAGATTCTAAGGTTCAAAATTTTGTTCCAGCTCCAGATTTCTCATCTTACTCACCTACACATATCAACACACGTAAACACTATATTGGTATTACAATTACAACTTAGCTTGCCTCCCAAGAAGCATTTTATTTAACGTTGCAACGCAACACAGGTATCTTGATTACTTAAACTTCACCAAGATACCTCCATGGTTTGCCTCCCATGCAGTGCCTGATTTAACGTCGAGGCACGATGCAAGTCCCTGGGTTACTCAGACTTCACCTAGAGCCCAAAAGTCCACTAGTTTGATTTCTTCACTGTCCTCATACATGCTTTCACCCGTTGGCCATTCACTTTGAACCATTTTCCTTCATGATTTTCCAACTCAATTGCACCATAGGAGAATACTTGGACCACCTGAAATGGTCCCAAACATTTGGACTTCATCTTACCAGGAAACAAGCAAAGACTAGTATTAAATAAAAACACCATATCTCTAGGGCTGGACTCTCTTTGCTCAATCTTCTAGTCATGCTGTATCTTCGTCCTCATTTTATAAGTTTCTGAACATTCATAGGCCTTGAAACGAAACTCATCTAACTCATTCAACTAATCAAGCCTCAAATGCGTAGCATCACTCCCATTCAGATTCAGCTTCTTGAGCGCCCACATGGCTTTGTGCTCAAGATCGACTAGAAGATGACATGCTTTCCCATACACAAGATGATAAGGAGACATATCTATAGGGGTCTTGAATGTAGTCTGATAAGCCCATAACACATCATCTAGCTTTCTAGACCAATCTGTCCTGTTAGCATTCACAGTCTTCACAAGATGGTATTTATATCCTAGTTGGAGACCTCAACTTCCCCACTAGATTTTAGGTGATAAGGTGTTGCCACCCTATGCTCTAACCCATATTTTTCCAGTAAAGTCCGAACAACCGGTTGCAAAAGTGCGAACCTCCATCACTAATGATTGCTCTAGGAATCCCGAATCTAGAGAAAATATTCAGCTTCAAGATTGTTGTGACACTCTTACCTTCATTGTTTGGAAGTGCGACTGCCTCCACCCACTTAGAAACATAGTACACAGGTACTAGTATGTACTTCATCCCATTTGAGCTCACAAGTGGGCCCATAAAATTGATGTCCCACACATCAAACAACTCAATAAAAAGAATGGGAGTGAGAGGGAGCTCATGCCTTCGTGATATTCCTCCTTGCCTTTGGCATGCATCACATACCTTTGCAAAATCATGTGCATCTTGGTGAATGGTTGGCAAATAGTACCACATTGCATAATTTTGTGGGCTGTGCGAATCCCGCTGTGATGACCCCCGATAGGGGATGAGTGACAGGTCTCAAATATGCTCAACATTTTAGCCTCGGGTACACATCTCTGAATTACTCCATCAGCACATATGCGGAATAAGTAAGGCTCATCCCAAAAAAATTTTGCACATTAGACATGAATTTCTTTCTCTCGTGAAAAGATAAATCTTCCAGTACCACATCACTCACAAGATAATTAGCGATGTCTGCAAACCATGGAATGAGATCCTGGGAAGCAGCCAACACCTGCTCATCGGGAAATTTGTCATCTTTATCAAGCTCATCTCTAAGTGTTGAATCTTCCTCTAGTCTTGAAAAGTGATCCGCCACCTGATTTTCGATCCCCTTCCAGTCCTTAACCTCAAACTCGAACTCTTGCAGCAATAGAGCCCATCAAATCAATCCTGGTTTGGCATCCTTCTTTTCCATCAAGTAACGCAGAGCTGCATGGTTTGTATGAACTATCACCTTAGTTCCAAAAAAGTATGCTCGAAACTTCTCGAATGAAAATACCACAACCAACAACTCTTGTTTTTTCACGGTGTAATTTTTTTGAGCTGCATTAAGCATCTTGCTAGAATAATAAATCGGATGAAAAATCTTCTCACGTGTTTGGCCCAAAATAGCTCCCAGGGCCAGTCTACTAGCATCACACATAACCTCAAACGATAAGGACCAGTCAGGTGCCACTATGATCGGGGCGGTAGTCAATCTCTCCTTCAAGCATTCAAATGCCCTTAAGCACGCATCATCAAACACAAACTTCAACTCTTTCTCAGGTAGCTTGCACAAAGGATGTGCAGTCTTTTAGAAATCTTTGATGAATCTCCGAAAAAATTCTGCATGGCCCAAAAAGCTTCGAACACCTTTCACAGAAATAGGAGGTGGTAAACTAGCATCACATCAATCTTTTCTCCGTCCACCTCAATGCCCTTACCTGAAATCCTGTGGCCTAGCATTATACCTTTTTTGACCATGAAATGGCACTTTTCCCAATTAAGCGCCAAGTTGGTCTCTTCGCAGCTCTGCAACACCTTGCTTCAGTGAGCCAAACGATCATCAAAAGAGTCACCCACCACCGAAAAATAATCCATATAGACTTCAATGTTGTTCTACCATATTAGAGAATATAGACATCATACAAAGATAAAGAGTTGCGGGTTCCTTGCATAACTCGAATGACATCCTCTTGAAAGCAAACGTCCCATAGGAGTAGGTGAAAGTAGTTTTCTCTTAGTCTTAGGGGGCTATAGAGATTTGATTGTACCCCGAATAACCATCAAGAAAGTAGTACCACCCCCTGCCTGCAAGTCAGTCTAGCATCTGATCCATAAATGGCATCAGAAAAATCTTTCTATGTCCAATGGTTTAGCTTTTGATAGTCCATGCATACTCTCAAACCTATGACTGACCTTAGTGGAATGAGCTTATTATTAGCATTCGGGACCACAATGATCCCCCCTTCTTTGGTATGGACTAAACTGGGCTCACCCATTTTATTTTAGTAGTAGGGTAACTACACTTGCATCCAACCACTTAATAATATCCTTCTCGACCACCTCTTGCATAGGTCGATTCATCCTACGCTAATGCTTGATACTTGGAATATAGTCTAGCTCAAGCTGGATCTTGTGTGTGCAAATACCTAGTGGGATCCCAATAATATCTTCTATTGTTCAACCAATGGCCTTCTTATACCTCTTCAGAATGGAGACCAAAGCCTGCACTTGCCATTCCACCAAGTCTACTTTTACTATGACCGATAATGTGTTTTTAGTCCCCAGAAATACATATTGTAAATGAGATGGGAGTGCCTTGAGCTAAAATATTGGAGGCTCTTCAATAGATGGCTTGGCCAGTGGTGTCACACGATTTTTCAGATCAAGATCAATCTTCTTTGGAGCATAAGTGTACGATCCCATCCCTGCAAGTGCATTAACAATATCCTCACCCCCTTGAATCTCCTCAGCATCAACATTCATCAACACTGCTGCTAAGTCCTCAATACTCACCCTCTCATCAATAGGCATGATTGGAAGCTCAACCTCCACAATATCAATCATTGAGACCACCCCCATGTCATTTGGCTGTTTCATGGACCGACACACATTAAATGTCATTTTTTCATTGTTTAACCGAAATTTTAGTTGTGCGGTCTCCATGTTCACAAGAGAAGGACAGGTGATGAGGAATGATCTCCCCGAGATGATGGGAACCTCAAAATCTACCTCACATTCAAGAATCAAAAAGTCGGCCAAAATATAAAGGACTCAACCTTCCCCAGAACATCATAGAGAATTCTCACTGGATTTTTCACCATGAGATCTGCCATTAATAGCCACATTATAGTCGGTGTGGGGCTCCCAAACCTAATAGTCTAAATACTATCATCGGCATCAGATTAATACTAGCACCCATATCACATAAAGCCTTAGCAAAGTTAAAGGCTCCAATACTGCATAGTATGGTGAAAGCTCCAGTGTCTTCCTTCTTCTTCACAAGAGACCAATATGCTATTGCACTATAGTGGTGCAAATTATTAATAGGCTCAAAGTTCACGATCCTCTTTTTAGTGATGAGATCCTTCATAAATTTCACATGGCCAGGCATCTGCTCCACTTCCTCAACTAAAGGGATGTTCAAAAATAATTGTTCCAGCATTGAGAAAAATTTATGATACTTTCCATCTTCAACCTTCTTCTTCAGCCTCTGCGGGAAAGGAGGAGGAGGTCTAGGAATGGGCATTATCTTTTGGGATACGTCATTATCCTTTCCTTTTTCAGATCCATGCTCCTCTGCATTACTATGAGCTGTCTTCTCAACTATATCATCAACCAAAACCTGATCCTCGGAGTCCTCTACCTTATCATTATCAATTAGTGAGGGCTCAACTATCTCATCAATCACAACCAACATAGGGGGATCAATTGTCGCCTTCCCACTCCTAGTATGACATCCATGCAATGACTGTCATTTTTTGAATTCTGAACTATGTTACTGGGAAGTGTGCCCTTTTGCCTCTGGTTCATAGAAACAAACATCTAACAAGCTACTGCTCAATTTGCTTATTGGCAACAACACGTGACTCCACTATTAGGTTCATACAGGAAATATCAGTGCGGAGTTCCTTAAAATTACCATTAGTCTCCTTCTTCTTCTTGAGTACGTTAGACAACATATCTTCCACCCTTGAACCACTAGACTCTGGTTCACGATTCCTTGGAGGAACATAAAGACCGCTTCCATCATTTTTGTACACCTCATGCTTTTTTCAATCACTATTATCTCCGACTCTACTCCAATCCTTGTATTGGCCCCGGTTGTAATTATTCTCACTATAGTAGTTTTGATTTTGGTTCCCCTGACCTTGAATCCAAGAGTCTTGGTTAGACCATTGCGCATTGGTCCAAAAACCCGTCCCTTGATCATTCAAATAATTAGCTTTCTCCTCAGACCCTGACTCTCCTCCATTTCTTGGGGCCTTTCCTTGAGAACCAACTGCGTTCACCTTTTCTGTCCCGACTCCCATAATATGTTTAGCAATTCATCCTTTCTTCTATTCTTCACAGACATACCTACTGCATAAGTACCAACAGGAACTTCCAACTCTCTTATGTGCTATGTGCAGTTAGTTTTGGTGATCCTATCAAGGACTTCAGTAGCCTCAACATATGTATGACTCATGAATGTTCCACCAGAGACAGTATCTACCACCGCCTTGGTATTGGCATTCAGAGACCTATAAAATATCTCCAACAGTTTATCATTTGGGATTCTGTGGTTAGGCATGTTCTTCAGCTTCTTGTTAAACTGCAACCAAGTCTCATGAAGTGCTTCCGAATTCAACTGCCTAATGTTGTAAATCTCATTTTCAGCAATGAACACTCTATAAGATGGAAAGAATCTCTAAAGAAATTCCCTTTTAAGCTCTCTCCAAGTAGTAATGGAATTATTTGGCATTCAGCCAACCATAGTGTTGCCTCACTCCCTCATGAAAAGGGATATAACCTCAGCCTTATTGCATCCTGAATCACCCCCGGTTTCTTGTACGCCTTGCAAATACCCATAAAATTTGTCAAGTGAGTATGTGCATCATTAGTAGCATGACCCGCAAATATCCCATTCATATTGAGCTGTTGGATCATTGCACTAGTAATATCAAACTTTGCCCCGACAGGCAAAGGGGGAGGGACAATAGCTCCAGTGGCACTAGCCTCATTAGTATTATCATCATCATCATCATCATCAAAGTACTGGTGCCTCTACTAGTCTGGACCTCTATTCCTTCTAGGTCGCTCAACTTCGACAGCTTGGTGTTGCTCTTCAGCAAGCCTAGCTACCTCTTTTTCTCTCATGCAAGCTTGTTCCTTAGCCAACATTCAGGCTATTGCTTCTTCCATTGTTTCTTTCCCATGTGTGTTGGCCATTTTCCTTATATTCCTCAGTGTTTTTTCAAGTTCGTGATCAATTTGAATAAAGGATTTTCCTTGGCTCCGGGTACTAGGCATACACAAACCTGAGACCTATAAAGAAACAAAAACAACAAAGAAAATAATAAAAAGGAAATAAGGACCAACAAAAAAGCAAACACAATTAACAAAAGCCTAAGCCGTATTCCCCGTCAATGGTGCCAAAATTGAATGTCGCCTAAATTGCACCTCCTATTGAGATATAAAGTGGTCGATGTTCAAATATAGAATCCAACCAGTGTTGGGGTCAAATCCCACAAGGAATATGGCGATGACCTTAGTTAATGCGTTTAACTACTAGTATTGGCTTACTTATTTCCTGGGGGGAAATTGTAACAAGAAATAATTAAAAATAGTAGAGAGAAATGAGTAGATCCGTGATTAAAATTGATTGTATCCAAAGAGTGAGTTGACTAGGATTGTGTTCCCCATGACTTCATAACAACAAGGCATTTTATACTAATGATCTATTCCGGTGTTTAACATGCAATATCAGTAAGCTAACTTCACCTAAATGGTTGGTTCCCTAATTATATGGTTATCACCACGATACTTGATCCACATGCAAATGTATACTTGATTAACCCTTAACCTTGATATTAGATTAGCTATTCCTGGACAAGGTCCAACTATTAGATGAGGGTTGGTAGCCTCAAATCTCTATTGTTAATCCATTTTTTCATTCATTACCCCTTGACCCAGTGAGTAAGGAGAAGGGAAATTCCAATGTTCGCGACCATTAAGAAGTAATTAAAACAAAGGGAAAAACAATACATGCACAAACCACATTCAAGATTCACTAAGTATTTTTTTGCCTATGTATGTTAATTCATCATGGTTCCCATAACCCTAGTTACGGTTTAGATACTCATGCTTGAAGAATCACAATTAAGAATTGTAGAATAAATCATAATTTTACCTTATAATAAGTGATAGAAGAAACCACACGTCTTGAATTAATCAACAAGAATCTATGATCAATAATTCCAAAGTTGTTTGAATCCCCAAATTAAGAACAAAATTATGAAAGTTGTTTCTTGAACCGGAATGTCGATCAACAACAATGAAAAATATGGTAAAAGTCATAACAAACATAAACTGCAAAAAGAAACATACATAAAGTATTTATAGACACTAAAAAAATCCTTTCCTGATTTAACAAGGAATACAGGTCGGCGGTAGCAATGACTCGTTAGGTGTCCTAACGAGACGTGAAGTGCAGTGACAGTTCGTGGACAACAAGAAGTTCCCTCTGGACGATGGGTCATCTAACGACTCGTTATGTGACAAGACGAGTTGTGAAGTCCCCCGTTGCTTGTAAGTCCTAAAATTCCAGTTTCTGGACGACTACACATAACTGCTCGTGATGAGTCATTGAGTCTCATAACGACTCATTTCTCCTTCCGTCGCCACTCTCAGTACTTCCGCTTAAATTTTGGACTTCAACTTGATGATTGCTACTGATGAGTCATGGAGTCGTGTGATGACTCATTACTCTTCTCGTTGTGACCCACAAGACTTGTGATCATATTTATCTTCCAGTCCTCATGACCCACCTGATGACTCATGGCCAGACATGATGAGTCGTCGTGTCAATCCATCATCAACACTGTCTTCAGCCCAATTTTTGTACTTCAAACTCCTCTTCTCCTAATGGCTCAGGTAACGAGTCACCTAATGACATGATGACTCGTTACCATGCTGGCAATCCAAATTCATCCCATTTTAGGCTCATTACATCCATTTCGCTGTCTGAACCTGTTTCCCTGCAACACTTAACAAAAACACATTATATCTATTTAAACATACCTGGGATTCACCTATTTTCTTAGTTTTAAGCATAAGCATCGAAAGTTCCATAAAACCACGACACATCAATGATCTCAAGAATTGCTCTCCAATGTTGTGAAAAATTGAATACTAACTGATAATAATCGACCTCTAACATCCTTCTAACCAAAAGAAACATAAAAAGAATTTATACAAATAATAAAATCCTTTTCCTAAGTTAACAGGGAAATATCTAAATCTAGTGCCAACACTTCATATGACTCCTCAAACGACCTATAACAGGATTATATGGTTCGTTCCTTGTCTCATACATCCCTTATCTTCTATAGAATTTGCTAAGTGTTGGCTCTAGTATGGCTCGTAACAAAATCCCATAAGTCATACAATCAAGTCGTGGTTTGACACTGAGAACTCTAGCATCTTCTGAAGATTCCTATGAATGTTTTGGTATGCCTCGTACCTTTCTCCCACGACTCATATCATCTTGTTGTAAGATGAGATCTGCCAGTCCCAAAAATCTTTGAAGTTCTCCATGTCTCCTGGTACAGGTCATAGGTAGAACTTACGATTCGTAGTTTCTACCGTACCAGGAGACTTCAACTATGCAAATTTCTCTGGAGTTTTCTACGACTCAAAACTACAGGAAATTTAATTTTGTACGACCATTTCTATGCAACAGGATACAAATTCGGTCGTCATAAGTGTATGTATAATGACCAGTTGTTTTTTCCATCGCTAAATGTCAACTTTTAATTAAACAATAGTAAGCGGATA
>JACEIK010001651.1:0-12386 GCA_018107945.1 Datura stramonium | reverse complement strand
CCAACGCGGAGGCTCCCCCTCCGTGACACGTTGCCATCGCGGAGGGGCTCTGCCCCGGCTCCTTCTGCGATGGTTCGACAGGTTTTTCGTCCGGTCTTTTCTCGGGCCTTTTTCTAGAATGTGTGGCACTTAAATACTCTTAACCAACATGCGAATAGGCCATCTATGTGTCGGGAATTTTACGGGGTGTAACATAATGTACTACAAGCAACCACAAAACATGATAAACAGGGATCAAGATATGTCATCTAGCTATCAACAGGAAATCAAGTCATCACTGATGCTTTCCACATGGACCAATGGTAAAAGTAAACATAATCCATGTACCATCACAACAAATGTAGTCCCCACTCGCAAATATAGTGTCAGATATTGCATTGGACTAAACAAGTGATACACTCACTCTCACAAAGAAGTTTCAAGTACTATGTATCAGATACACTAGGATTAACCTTATTTTCTCTGCTTCGGTCTGTTAGATGGTCATATTAAGATCACTATAGGACTTGCTGTGGCTTGTAATGTAAGCTCTAGGGCTGGACATGATAAATATGAGATATTTTTGAGTGACTACCCCTTCCTTGGCACTACATACATTGGCTTCACTAGTCATCTATTTCACCCTCTATTCTTTTCATTCCTTTTCCTCCCTTTTCACCTCTTTTTTATGCATTTGTATTTGTGTGGTGTATTTTCTACTTCTTCAAGCATTTTATATTTTTTCTTTTCAATTTTCTTTTTCAAGATTTACAACTTTTTCATCTCTCTTTTTTCTTCACACCACACCTCATTTTTTAACCTTTTCTCTTTTCTTTCCCTTTTTCTTGTTCCCACCATTCATGCACCCCTACTCTAGCCACCCTAAACTTAGGCATTTTGCCTATGCTGAAGTTCACAATATCCAAGGAAGGACCAGGGCCAAAACAGGTTTATTATAAAAAAAAAATAGGTAGGGTTCATCGGTTAATCAAAGAAAAATGGTCTATTAAAGGCTCAAATTTGGGATCAAGGGAATCATATGATTTTGATAGGGTTGTTTAGGCTAAAAGTGAGCTTAACAAAGAACGGCCTATGATCATATCCTAATCCACCATCCTTAGTCTGTGCAAAGACCAACCAGACAAGTTCTAGATCTTCAACACAATACTAAACTAAGTATTACACCTCACTTACTTATGGCACATGGCTTATATTCACCTTATCCATCTGGTTTACACATGGATTAACAAGACTCCTCATGCTAATAAACTAAATGACATNCAAGACTCCTCATGCTAATAAACTAAATGACATCAAAAGATCCACATAAATCATGCATGCAGTCACAAATACATAGCTAATGCATCAAAAATTTTAAACAAGGTCAATTATTTTCAAAAATCCAAAACTAGTGCACTTTCATTTGCTGAGTGCTCTTAAGTTATTTCCTAATTAAACAAAAATCACATAATAAGAACATAAAATCCTAAACATGTAGGTTCTACTAGATAACATGCCCGAGGAAAAAGAAATACGACAAGAAAAACCCTCGGAAAAAATCCAAAAATCCCAAAAATCACATGCACACCCCCTCCTCTTTTTGAAAATTGAGCTTCGTCCCCGAAGCATGACCTACAAGAACATAGGAAAGGGAACATACCTGTGGTGCTCTTGGCACTCCTGTCATACTGTTGAGTAGGTACCTCCGAGATAATCGTGACGCTAGCAGTTGCCGGCACATTCAATGAAGTATCCACAGGGGTAAAGGTTTCCCCCTCAGTAGTCTTGGCTTCTTCTACGGTCTTTGTGTTAATCGAGGCTGAAGGTGGCTCACCCGACGGGTCCCGACCACTAGCAAGATCGGGCTGAGTCATGGTGAAGCTACCTGCTCCTCTAGCTTGCTCCTACAACTCTAAAAAATATGAGTCATGAGTCTGCAGGCTCTCTACTTTGGCCTGCTTGTGGTCTGGTCTCTCCTTCTTTCTTCTCTTCCTCGAACTCTCCTCTCCAGCATCCTTGGAAGCTCTTTTCTTTCCCTTTTATCCAGCAGCTGTTGTAGGCTACCAGTAAGCCGCCAAATTAGTTTCCTCATCTGGCTCTTCATTGAGGTTTGGAAGAGTGGGGGCTGTTATGATTGCTGGTTGTCGTGATAAAAACTCAGCTACTTGGCTCCGAAGATCCCCCAACCCTTCATGGAGACTTCTAGTATCCATCTGCTCTGCCATACGCATGTTGAACTGGCTCTCAAATCCATCCAAGCGAGCATATAAGGCCTGAGCTGCTATGCCTATCTCTGTTTTGACCTATGGCTTCACTTTTCCATCATAGCTTGAATTTTTCTTTCAGCCATGGTCAACCTTTTGGCCAATTTCTAGAGGAAGTCCTAAGGCACAAAGACATGCCCTACTGGAGTCTGAGTCTGCAGGCTAGGCTGTGGCATAGCTGAAGTGCTAGGAGCTGCCTTTGAATGACCGGCATCTGTAGCCGGTGTCTCGCTCTGCTCCTGTAAGGTGGGGGAATTCACCTGTGCGCCCCCTGCTGGATGGACCAATGGAACTGCTGGGGAAGATGGGCTTGGCTCATTAGGTTCATTTCATCTCGGATAAGGTCGATGTCTGCTATCCTCTGCCCTCTAGTCAGAAGCTCCTCACCCCGTCGTATTGGTACCCCTGCTCCGTGCTACAGGACTTGAGAATGGGATGGTAGTGCTCAATCCCACTGCCTCATCTCGTATCTCCCCTGTGATGATCCTCGAGATGTTGATAGTATATCAGGACATAAGGCATGCCACCAAAGCTGCTCTGTCAGCACTCAATGTGTTGTCGTTGACTGTGGGTGCTAACCGGTGGTGTACTAGTGTCCAGCATGCTTTGGCTATGAAGTTTAGTGAGTTCTTTGTAACCTGCTTTCCACCAGTAACCTACTCAGCTTCCTCCTTATCCTCGGCAATGACACCCGCTAACCATTGCAGCTCCCTCTGCCTTTGCTCCAAACCTAACTGCCTGATTTGCTTCATTGCCTCTACCCTGTACTCATCCTCCAACATCATCTGTGTAGGTATGAACTGTGGTCTATACAGAACCCGAGAGATGGTCTGATCTGATATGTATACCTCTTTTCCTCGGACCAAAACACTCTCCAGTCGGGGATGGTCTTTTACTTTCTGCCCCTCTTTAGCCTTTTGTTCCATGGTGGACAAATAGTTGGCGTAGAACTCCCAGACCAATTTTGCAGTATACTGAGCTGGAGTCTTGGCCTTCCACTCGAAGCCGTAGAAGCTAAATATCCGCTTCATCTCCTCAACTTCATTCAGTGAGTTTGTGGGGATCCACAGCTCTTCCTGGATGCTCCGCCTTGGCTTGTTTTTGGCAGTGAGAGAAGTGCCTTGCTCATAAATTTATCTTGCTCCCGACACTCTTCACCGGAATATGCGGTTCTCTCTAGACGGAGTCTGTTCTTGCGCAACATTAGAAGCCTCCTCCTCTAAGTCATCACTGCCACGTGCCTCTCCGGAGACCCTTCTTCTGTATTTGAGCCACTTCTCGACTCCTGATTACCTTCTTTAGCTCCCTCCTCAGATTGGGGAGCTTGGGCAGTGTTGGCAGCAACTGCAATGGCTTGTGCTTTTGCCTTTGCCCTAGTGGTTCTAGTTCCGTTAGTGTCGGATGTATCAACTTGGTACTCCTCAACTTAACCACTAGGGGAGTGGCCTACTTGCTCAGGCTCGAACTCAAATGTTTCATCATGTAATATCCTTCGAGCAGCTGCTTTTGATGCTTCGCGCTTCATCGTCATTGTACCTGTAGAGAAGATGGTTAGAATCCCATATCTAAGAAAGTAAAACAAGGAGAGAAATTCTCAGTATCTAACATCGGCCTTATAAAGCTTGCTAAGCCTTGCTTCCCTCTCCCCTTCACTTATTAAGTGGAAAATAGTCGTCGACATTCTATAAGCGACTTGACCAAGTCTATGCAGCATTGCTTTTCTTGTAGTCAGCCCGTAATGCCTCCCTTCATTTGCTTGCCTCCTTTCAGCTCAGAATGCCTAATGCCTATTATTTAGTGATAGAAGCTAATTTCCATAAGCTCACCCTTCGGGTCTCGCTTCCAGCGTAGGAGGCCAAGCATTTTGCCAGACGTCCCGAATAAGGATCTCCATATCCGAGAGCTGCGACACTCTTGTTATTCTCAGTTTTAGCGAGTTTTTACAGATCATCCTGCCTTTACGGGTCAACAGTACAGGTCGTACCTTAGATGTACGACTCGTATGAAGTCCCAAAAATTATATATGCTCCATTACAACTCATAGGTATGACTTATACCACGATGGTACGACCCGTACCTTGAGTCGTCTGAGGATGCCCCTACAGTGCAATTTTCTCTGTATTTTTCCATGACTCATGGTACAACCTATAGGTCGATTCCACGAGTCGTAGGAAGGACCTTTTTTCCTCTTTTGGACTTGTCCCTATTCAAACCTTTGATACAAATGCATAGAACGACTCATAGTGACAACCCATGAACCATTATTGTGTTTCGTACCTCTATTCTTTACTTATCCAATTTAGGTCCAGTTAACAGGGATTCTTATTCATGATTTGAGTACTCAGTCTTCCCCAAGATCTAGGCATGTAACTCAATCCATTTGACACTATAATCCCTTCCATTTTTAGTCACTACCCGTAAATCATTTTTAACTGCTTCAATGCACAAGTTCTTCCACTTTGAAAAATATTTTCCCAGTCGCACATAGACCACCGACCCCCTGGTCATTGTCCCCTTCAAATTTTTCGAGCAAAAATAAAGACTCCTAGGGGTTTTGACAATCATGACTTCACGCACACATAATAAATCAATAAACTTACTTGTTGATTGTTTACTTCAACTGATAATCAAGAATGTGTGTTGAGATGCACTTGATTTGAGCAAGAAATTGCTCGTTTGTTCTTTGTTTTTGAGTTACGGGTGTGAAGGATTCGTAGGTCTAGTTTGTGCTTTGGTTTTGTTTGCATGGGAAAGGGGTTGTTTTAGGTCTAGGTTTAAATAGGTGAGGGGCAAATTAAAAAATCTTGGTCGAGTTTGGAAAGTTTAAAGATTTTGACCCGTCACGACTCGTACCACGAGTCGTAGGAAGACCCTACAACTCATCCCTCGGAACCTTAAGTCATAGTTTTGAAAAACTTACCTGAGGACCTACGAGTACATCCTATGACTCGTACAAGGTGGGTACGGTCCGTATGATGACTCATAGGTCTTTGCTTTGAAATACATCTCTGAGCCTCTCCACGCCTCCTTCTATGGCTCATATGATGTTGTCACGAGTCATACTGAGAGCCGTAGCAACTGCTTTTTCAGTAATCTTTCTACCTCCTATTTTTGTATTCCCTGCACACTGAACACACATTAGTTCAATCACTTGGGTTTCCTCCCAAGAAACGCTTGATTTAATGTCGTGACATGATGCAGGTGGCCCAATTACTCAGAATTCACCAAGCCACCACTCGGGTTGCCTCCCAAGAAGCGCCTGTTTTAAGGTCGCGACACGACACAAGTCTCTTGACTACTCAGAATTCGTCAAGTGACTCAGATTCATCATCAAGCGCTGAGATTACACTGAATTCCTTTGATTGTTGCATTATCCAGCAGATGCTGAAAGTGACCTCTTCTTTGTTTAATCTAAACTTCAGCTGGCCAGCCTCCACATCTTCTAAGACCTCCCAGTCTCAAGGAATGGTTGCCCCAAAATGATGGGGACCTCATAATCAACCTCGCAATCCAAAATCACGAAGTCTTCTGGGAATATGAATCTGTCTACCTTAACAAGTACATCGAACAGGATCCCCAATGGCTTCTTCACAGTTTTGTCGGCCATCAGTAGATGCATAGTGGTTGGTGTGGGGACTCCTAAGCCCAATTTCTTGAATACGGCCAAGGGCATCAGGTTGATGCTTTCTCTCAAATCACAAAGTGCCCTTGCAAACTTGACATTGCCAATGGTGCAAGGTATAGTGAAAGCACCTGGGTCTTCCTTATTTTGAGCCAGGACCCATGTCGCTATGGCACTATAATGATGTACATTTTCTACCAGCTCATAGCTTACAGATCTCTTCTTTTTCACCAAGTCATTCATAAACTTAGCATATCTCGACATTTGTTCCAATGCCTCAACCAAAGGTATGTTCATAGATAATTGCTTAAGCATTGACAGGAATTTCTAGAACTTACCATTTTCTGCCTTTCTCTTCATTTTTTGAGGGAAAGGTGGCGGTGGTCGCGGGATAGCTCGGTACTATTGAGTCTCTCCTTGATCGATGTCAGGTTCTTTCTCACCTATCGGGGCCTCTGGCAACTCAGCATTCTCCATGTCAACACTCTTCTCATTCTCCTCAATTATGCTCTCTTTCTTCCGCTCAACTACAACCGGAAAAGGGGGGTCAACTGTGGTCTTACCACTCTTAGTCATCACCGCCATGCAGTGGCCATCATTAATTGGGTTCTAGACTGTGTTGCGAGGTAGTGTACCCTTTTGTATAGGGTTCAGTGATGCTAATAGTTGCCCAAGCTATTGTTCAATCTTCTTAATGGCTATTGCATGAGATTCCACTCTCTAACCCATACTTGATATGTCACTATGGATCTCCTTCAATTGATCATCAGTGGACCTCAACCTCTTCAGTATTTCAATCATCATGCTCTCTAACTTTTACTACCTAGCCTCCCCCTCTCGTGCATTGGGAGACACATAAACTCCAGCTCGTTCATTGCAGTAGACATCGTTTTTTATCTATTCTCCATCGCGCTCACAACCGAAACTCCTATCTTTGTACGCATTTCGGTTGTAGTTTTCTCTGTATTGGTTGTGACCTTGGTTTCCAAAATCTTGGCACTAATTGTCTTGTCCAGACGCTTGGGCGTTGGCTCAGAAACCCACCACCTGGCTGTCCAGGAAATTTGCCTCTTCCTCGGAATCAGATTGATCTACCCCTGGCCCCAGTCCTTGTGTCCCCACTGCATTTACCTTTTTGGATCCTGCTCCCATAATGTTCTTTGTGATTAAATCCAATGATGTGCGTATATTAGCTAGTTCCTGATCACGTTCTTCTTCCTTCCTACATTGTTCTACAGTCAAACCAACAACATATGTACCGGCCACTGCATCCGCCTCCCTGGTATGCCATGTCCTGTTTGTCTTGGTCACCCTGTCAAGGATAGTATTATCTTGCTCCCAGGTGTGACTCATCAATGCTCCTCTTGCCACTGTGTCTGCCACAACTTTTGTGCTATTGTTTAAAGACTTGTAAAAAATTTCCAACAGACTGTCATCTGGGATCTTATGGTTTTGGCACTTTGTCAACTTCTTCTTGAACCTCAGCCATGTTTCGTGAAGTGCCTCAGTTTTGAGCTGTCGGAAATTTTAAATCTCATCCTTAAGCTGCAACAATCTGGAGGGGGGAAGAATCTCTCCAAGAAGGCTTGCTTGAGTTCCCTCCAGTTGCTTATGGAGTCATTGGGCAACTCCAATAACCATAAAGTGGCTTCCCCTGATAGAGAGAAGGGGAAAAGTCTGAGCCTAATGGCATCTTGGCTAACTCTAGGAAACCTGTACACCTTGCATATTCCAATAAATTTCATCAAGTGCATGTTGGCGTCATTCGCTGCATGACCATTGAACACCCCTTTCATGTTTAACAGTTGAATCATGGTGCTTGTGATGTTGAATTTGGCCCCAGCGGACAGTGGTGGTGGCACAATTGCTCCAGTTGACCCAATTTCATTAATGTATGGGTCCTCATCATTGAAGAACTGAGGGGCAAGTCTATGACCTCTGGTTCCCCTCCCATGTCGACCAGCATTAACAACCTTATCTCTTGCATCTTCTGCATCTTGAAGTGCAGCTTGTCAAGCTAGCTAAGCTTGCCTAGTTTCTTCAGCTATGCAGACATCTCTCTGTTCCTGGTTTTCTATTCTGTGCAGTGTCCGTTTGATTTCGGGGTTCAATGGAATAAGGGGATTTCCACTACTCTAAGTGCTTGGCATCCACCGAAAAAAAACCTGTGTGTATCAAAAACAAAAAGGAAACATAATTAAGGAAATAACTACCAAAAGTCAAATACAAGCAAATAATCTAGTCTTAGCCGTATTCCCTGGTGACGATGCTACTTTTTGATAATGCTCAAATAATACCACCTATCAAAGTATGAAGCGGACGTTGTCAATAAAGAATTCAACTAAGAGGTTGGGGTCGAGCCCACAAGGAATATGGAAGAGCTAGACTAAAGCCAGTAAGTGAAATTGTTGGGTAGTTACTCCAAATTGGGGGTTCTAAAGAAAGCAATGATTAAAACAACTGTTAAAATTTTGGTTGAAATCAAGAATGAAGGATAACTAGGGTTTGTGTTTCCCATGAGTTCATAACTTCTTTGGGTATACGTACGTGATCATCACCAATGCTTACTTGTATAACTGATAACTAAAGTTCATCCAAACGACTGGTTCGTCCCTATTGAATGACTATAATCAATCACCGGGTCAGGCCTCATGAGCGATTTCAATTTAACCATTATCAATTTGCCCCAAATTTAACTATGCGACCATAGCTCATGTTAATACAATGATTATTAAGTTCAAGGCTTTGTTGTAGTTCTCTTTTCCTAATCTCTACCTCTCTATACTCAAGAAAGTTGTAAAGAATTCAGGCAAGTCCTAACATTGTACACCGTTAAGAATTGTTTAAGCATGAAGAGAATACAATACAAGAGTTTTGCATTGGTTTTGAATCACTTTTATGTAATCCTAGCTTGTTAATCCACCATGGTTCCCACAACCCTAGCTATGGAGGTTTTAGCCTCTCATAGTTGCAAGGCTGTGATTTGCATTCATAATTAAATACATAAATCAATACTTACAATCGTAAATGAGAGAAAAGCTTCTTTGATTTTATCCAAAATAACTCAAGAACAATTCACAAAGGTCAAGAAAGAAATCAAGCAAAGGTTTATCACAAGTCAATCTACTCAATTCTATGTTTTTCCTTACTTTCTAACCTTCTCTAACTACTTGCAACGTCTTCTTATGAAAATAAAACATAAAATGTATTTATACAGACATAAAAACCCTTTTCCTAGGCTAACAACGTGAATTTCCATAACTGATGCCACCTGTGCCATGATCTATCCTACGACCCATAGCAGGTTTGTACGGTTCATACCTTCTTTCTGTATGTCCTTGGCCGGATGAAATTTGGCTAAGTGTTGGGCCTTGGTACAACTCGTACATTCTTCGTACGAGTCATACTATGCTTCCGTGGTTTGACTCAGAGAATTCTCAAGATTTCTGAAGATTTTCACGAGTATGATGGTACGACTAGAACCTTGATGCCATGACTCGTACTGTATATTCGTGTCAGGAGTCAGCCTCTTGTGCAAATCTTTTGAATCTTTCCATGACTTAATGCTGAGGCTCGTATAAGCATTGTATGACTCGTACTGAGACTTGTAGGATTCACTCTTCATAACTTAGCCATCTGAAACTTTTCACGATCTTCAGTACGGCTCGTAGCATCAACCTACGACTCGTACTGAGACTTGTGACTTAAGCCCATTTTCTACACTTTTTGGCTATCTTCTGCACATTCTTGCTCCAACATCTATTTATCCTGTAACCAAATAAAAAGTGCCTTATATCCATATAAACATACCTAAGTCCATGCTATTTTCTTAGTTTTGAGCGTCAAAAGTGCTGTAAACTCACAACACATCAACAACATAGGGCGTCACAAAAGACAAAGTAGCCCCTGGATCTAACAATGCATATACATCAAGATGGAATACTCATAAACGAGTGACTACATTCGGGGATAACTCCTTTTCCTGGCGGATGCTAGGGCATAGAATCTGGTTTAGTGCTGTCCACCACCTATACTAGTAGATGCCCCCTGCTGAGTTGGGCGTGTTGGTAGAGTTGCTGAACTAGAAGCTGGGCCTCGGCCCCTATCATAACTCTGTCTAGTTTATGGAAAATCTCTAAGAATGTGTCCAGGCTTCCCGCACCCAAAGTAAGCACCTCTACCCGCCAAACACTGGCCTTTATGTCTCCGGCCACATCTACTACACTCTGGAGGGCTGTTCTTTGCAAGTCTGCTACTATGATCTCTCGAGCCTGATGCTCTTCCTCTCTGATCGCGCCTGGAACTAGATGGCACACTCATAGCGAAAGTCGCTGGGCTGAAGATCTCTAGTGGGACTATTGACGGTGCCCACCAGGCCTCTGTTGGGAGAATTCAAAGCTATCGGTCCTGGCCCTCTTGGCCTCTCTCTTCCACTCACTCACCTGCACTGCCTCCATGTGTTGGGCGTACAGGACTATTTGAGCAAAGCCAATATCCCCAAGAAACATCATGGTCCGGTAATCCCTGACCAAGTAGTCTGCTATCCCGTGTACAAACCTACTCACACGGGCTCTCTGATCCGCCACCATCTCAGGTGCATACTTGGACAGATGAGTGAACTCCAAGGCATACTACTGAACCATCATCTTTACTTGCTTTAGATTCACAAACTCGGTCATTTTAAGCTCCCTCATCTCACGAAGGAAGAACCGATCTAGAAAAGCGGCATGGAACTCATCCCAACTGATAGGGCCCGCTCCAACTTCCCTACTATCCTTCAATTACTTAAACCAAATGTGTGCAACCTCTTTCAGCTGATAAGAGGCTAAGTCAGCACATTCCTCTCCGGTCACCCCCATAATCTGGGTGATCTTCAAAATCTCCTCAATGAACTTGTGTGGATCCTTGTCTACCTTCGATCCAAGGAACTCGGGAGGGTTCATCCTCAGAAAGTCTCTAACTCTCGCCGCCACCGCATTCCCATTCTGAGGGACATACGCTACCACCTGCTGATTGATCTGGGTGGTCAGGGCCTGGGCTAACATCTGAACGGCTGCCCTGAACTCCGCGTGGGCAATCGGCTAGAGTACTTGCTCCACATGGGCTGGTGGGGTCTGTTGGTGCCCATCTCCATTGCCATCTCCGTGGCCATTTCTGTTTCCATTTCTCCTTCCATTAACTCTGCGGGAAGGCATGATTCTGGAAATGCGTATAGCACGAGTTAGAATGATAGAGAGACATTTCACCACACTACACAGATCATGAAAGAGGGGAAAATTTCCTAAACGTCTCGTAGCCTCTTCGTCATAAGTGTGGCGCGCTTAACACCCATGAAAAAGACTCTACTTAACGCGGCTTTCCGACACCCTAGGACATTTTAAAACCTAATTCTCTAATACCAAGTTTATCATGACCCGAACATAGGTCCAGATAGATACACGAGACAAGAAACCCTAAGAGGCTCCAAGTCGACCCATGGAATGGACATACATCTAACTCAATCATAGATAAGCAGAAGTTCAACATGAATAACATAGAAGAAGTCTAATCAAATATAACATTTGAGTACATACATGAATCAAAAGATGAAATACAAACTATGTCCAAATAAACCTCTAGTACTGATGACTTGATGGGACAAGACTCCAACTAACTCATTATAGTCTGAAACTAAAAAGAAGAAACACAACTAATAAAAAGGGTCCTTGAAAGATGAGGACTCACCAACTAATAGTGAGAAGTGCTAGCTCTGGAAGTCTGACTAGCTGTCACGCCCCATAACTGGGGGAAGGGCGCGACTGGCTCCCCATACCAGACTAACTGGGAAGCCGACTATATGACATCTGTAACTATAATACTTAGGCCGTCCAGGCCACCTGTCACAATCAACTGGAGCACAAACTGGACCCATAATGTCTCAAAAATACAGGGTAAACAACTAAAATGCAAACAAGGCTATGAGTATGCCAAAATAAACAACAAAAAGCCGACAAGGCCACAAACTGAATACCATTGTACACACTAAGTCCACAAAGGCTCTAGAGAGTAAACTGACTGATGGTCGGGACAGGGCTCCGACCTACCCATAACAACATCTCAAAACTCTAACTAAAACAAAACTAGTCTTATCTCCAGAAAGAAAGGAGCATACCAACATATTCGCTAATCTCACGAACTGCTACTGCAACTAGCAATCCCGACCTCTACCTGCACCTGCGGCATGAACGCAGGTCCCCAGGCGAAGGGACGTCAGTATGAATGAAATGTACGGGTATGTAAGGCAGAAAACTGTAAACATGTAAGATAGCAATGATAGTTAAGCCAGAGATAAGGAATAACAACAATCTGGAATCCTGGAAACTGAAACCTGGTAATAAGTCAATATTGAAGTGCAAATGCAACCAAGTAATGCACAACAAACACTATAATTGTAATGCCAACAACCAACCAACCATAAATCCATATATAAAATTCGTCCAGCCGGTGTACCATACCAAGGAAAAATAAAAGTATCTTCAGCT
>JACEIK010001650.1:235933-254723 GCA_018107945.1 Datura stramonium | reverse complement strand
ACAAAAGCTTCCTATTTCTTTTTTGGATATTTTATTATCCTTTTTAAGTTGATTTTTAAGCTTCATATCTGTACATAATTCAAGTCCTATGACATTTATATCCAAATGACTCTTAGAGCAATTTAATGAAAACTTTTTGAGAAAAGGAGTATAATTGAAAAAGTGAAGGGAAAAGCTAAAAAGTGTGGTGAATTTGAAGAAAAGAAAAAGGTGAAATTTTTCTAAACAAGGAGGGTGATTTTAGTAGGAAAACAAAAAGAAGAAAGAGCTTCGAAAAAAAATTGAAGATGAAAAATATCATGATTTACTGATTAAACGTATCCATTCGTTTACAATGAACCTGTTTTGGCCCTGGTCCTTCCTTAGATATTGTGAACCTCAACATAAGAAAAATGCTTAAGTTGAGGGTGGCTAGAGTAGGGGTGTGTAAAGGGTGGGAACGGAAGAAAGGAAAAGAAAAGAGAAAAAAAATGTGTGCGAATGAGCTCAATGATGAAAAGAAAAATCCTCACGATTCACCTAAGTTGAAAATTTGAAAAATAAAAGGAGATATAGGGAGAAAATTTGAAAATTGAGGAAAGTGCTAAAAAATTCAAAGTGTTGTGAAGTATTAAAGTGCTTAGGGAGATTAGTCACTATCTTGTCCAAATAGTTCCTACCCATCCCTTAGCTTACATTACGGCCAAATTTAAGTCCTAATTGATCCTTGATTCATAATTCTATATTAGCGGAGTATTACACTAAGGGCAAGCCTATGGGTCATCTTTTGCATGAATTTTTAGTCCTTTTGTGAGAGTGAGCGGAAATTATTTTATTTATGCCCAAGAAATTTTATTCTATATCTTGTCTGAGAACGGGCATCTCTGCAAATTGTGAGGGGCACAATGGTAAGACTTTGGTTTAATCTTGATTGCTAAATTACATATAATTCATGTCGGCCCAAAATATGTCTAGATGAGTTAGTTTTCGAAAGCTAAGTGATTTCAAACTTTGACATTTTAATGTTGATCCTATATGCATGCGAGTGAGTTTGTTTGAGCTTTATTGATTTTTCTCATGATCCTAAGTGCAAGTAGACCTATTCGTAGGATGAATTTTGTGCTAGAATGTGAGAAGAGAAGTAGTAGATTGTTCGAGGATGAACGATAGTTTAAGTGTGGGGTGTTGATGAAGGGCGTATTTACGCACTGCATAGACGTATTTTTGCCCATACTTTTGTATGTTTTGAGAACAAATTACGTATATTTGCATGTGATTATGTGATATATTTGTAAAAATAGCTAACACATGTGATTAGTTGTTTTCAGGGCTAAAAGTGATGGATTTGAGTGTATTTGAGACGTTTGGATTGAAGTTGAAGAAGAAGGAATGCACTAAGCAAGAATTAAAGAGACAAAAAAAAATAAATAGTGCAATTCCACGCCCGCACGACCAGCAGCACGAGGTGCCAGGCTATTGGTACAAGGTCATGCACATAGCAGCCCTTCTCCAGCGTGTTGGCAGGTGCACATCAGCACACTCTCCGAGCAATGGGGTGTGCAACATGAAAAGGAGGTTCTAACGACCAAAAATGGATCTCCCACTTAAACTAGGAAAAGGAACTTTAAATCCCAAGTCAAATTCTTCAAGGAACAAGCAAAGCATAAATGTACTACTATAAATACCCCTTTATTTTCTTGTAATAGAGAAGTCTTCAAGTAGCCAAGTCTTCAAGTTTTAAAAAGTTTTTAAGTCTTCAAGTAGGAAGTGTTGGAATTTCAAGTTGGAAATAAGAAAGTTTTGAGAGTTAGTTTTACTTTGAGATACAATTGTAAAGTTTTTCTTACGAATTTTGCATTAATCAAGTGAAGGTTCTTCCAATCATTGTTGTAAGTATAAATTTTAGTTTTTATTCATGAATTCTATTAATCTACTTATGAACATGATAGGCTAAAACTACCACAACTAGGATTGTGGGAACCATGGTGAATTAACGAACTAGGGTTTGCACTATGTTATTCTAAACCAATACAAATACTTATATTGTATTCTCTTCATACTTAAACATTTCTTAATGGTGCGCAATGTTAGGACATGTCAAAATTCTTTACTTGCTTAGGACTAAGGGGTAGAGAATAGGAAAAGAGAATTACAACGGAGCCTTGATGATGATCATTGTATTAACTTGAGCTACGGATGCAGGATAGTTAAATCTGGAACTTAGTGATAACAGATAGTTTGAAACCGCTCATGAGACTCGGATGAGTGATTGCGTATAGTCATTCAATAGGGATTGGAAGATATTTGAATGAACCTAAGTTATCAGTTCTACAAGTAAAGTATTGGGATAGATTACTAGTGTAAAACCCGAAGTAGTTAAGGATCCATGGGGAACACTTACCCTAGTTAATTGTATTAATTTGGAAACAACCATCAATTTCTCAGCATTGTTACTTATTAATTTTACAAATTCCCCCCTCTTAGGTAATAATAGACTAAAAAGCTTAAGAACTAGCATTCTTCTACATCCTTTCATATTTCCTGTAGGATCGACCCCAACCTCTAGTTGGGTTATTTATTGACAACGTCCGTTTCATACTTCCGCAAGAGGTGTGGTTTGAGCGTTATCAGTCGTCCTTTAGGACCACCTGACAGTTATTTTCTGCGATTTGGTAAGGGTCTTTTCGTAAATTCCTAAATTTCTAAAGCCTATACTACGTCGTTTAAGGCTCGTTTTAGTGGGTTTTAAGAGGGGAAACCTATTCTAAGTCATTCGTTACATGCATGCAAGCTTGAGAGGTTGAAGAGGTGATTCAAGGCTAGTATTCAAGGTTTCCAACCAATTTCCTCTTGGGTAATCAATGATTTGGTGGAATCAATCCCTTCCAGGTATGTAGGGCTCTGAGTGGGTGTTTCCTTCCGCACCAATGCCCAATCTCTAACTAAGTATAAGAAATTTCTATGATCAAGTTATGGGGTTTTACCCAATGCATAATTCTTCAATTTCTATATATGGGTACGATTAGATAATGTTTCTATTGATGAATTGTGAAGCTTGGGAAGATTTTATATTGTTTTCAACCAAAATTGTGTTTTCTAATTTATGAAATTAAATTCCCACGAATGAAAAGTTCATGAAAGAAGAGAATGATGATGAATGTATGATGATGATGAGATTTGATGATTAAAAGAATGTTTCTAAAGCTACCCATGATTATGATGTTGTTTCCACAATGAATTGAGAAGATCCAAGTATGATAAAGTTTTGGGCAAGGCCCTTATATTGAGTATGATAATGTAGTATCTCAAAAGTAATCTTACCACATGGTTTTGGAGTAAATGCTCCCACTTATTTTTGTGCTTGTGGTATGTTTCGAAATAAAGCTTCTCATATGCATGAATTCATAATTGAGATGTATGTTATTATTGAGCTTCGTTTTCATATGATGTTGGTTCTATGTGTGATTTCATTATTGAGCTTTGTTAAATGAAAATGTTGATCTTCGTTTCTTACGATGTTGAGTTTATGCATGATATCATTGTTGAGCTTCATCAATAGATGATGTGGAGCTTCGCTGTATACAATGTAGAGCATTGCATGTTTTGGGAGAAGAGTCTAGTACATAGCGGGCTAAGGATCGATCACCCTATGCACCAGAACTACGCGCCAACGTAGGTTGATACTATTATATTATTAGGACCTCCCTTTTGAACTATCCCCGGCCCTAATGGCCCATGAGCTTGATATAGGTATCATGATAGCGTCCTTAGCCCTGACAAGGTTTTGGACAACTCTACCTACTTGAGTGTAATAGTCAGGACAACGCAAGCTCTATCATGGTATGTTGGTTAAGTGATGAGTCTACCATTGTCTATATGATCCAGATTTGCATATTCATTACTCATGGTTAATATTTTACATGTGCATGTCCTTAAAGAAAGGTTTGACTCATTGTTCAGCTTTTCTTATAAATGTCATGTTTCAGCTTTGAGTCATTCGAGTTAGTTATGATGTTATAAAGCTATGCATTGTCATATTATGAAAAGATTACGATTTCAGAATGAATGCATGCAGTCCTTCCTCTCAGATTTGAAAGCTTATGATATGTTATGAAATGCTTTAAATGATTTCCTTTACTTAAGTAGTTTTACATACCTTGCATACTCGGTATATTTCACGTACTGACCACATACTTTCTATGTTGTATCATTTCATGATACAAGACCCAACTCCTAGTCTCAGCCCCTCTCATAGTCGGTTGTCAGAGTTAGCACCTAATTTGTTGGCGAGTCCTCATCCTTCGAGGGATAGACTTTCAGTTTCCTTATGTATTTCCAGCTTCAGTATTGTTGAGTTAGTTGGGGTCTTGTCACATCAACTCATCTAGATTAGAGGCTTTTCAGACTAATGTTTTAGTTTAGTTTCGGATGCTTATTTTGATGTTATGTTGAGTTAGATTTCTGCTGAGTTTATATCATTGATTCTTCAATATATATATTGAGTTAGATGTGTGCTTATGCCTTGGGTCGACTTGGGGTATCTCGGGGTCCCTTGTCCCGTATCTACGATCTGGGCCTCCGTTCGGGTAGTGACAATGATATTGCTATATTCTGAATTATAGCTCCATTATCCTCTGAATCTACTACCCGAACTGCTAAACTAGCGTGCCAGTTTATCTGGTCTCAAATGTGCTAAACTACCCATGGATCTGCAGCTATGGGCATCAGCTACAATATTAGCCTTCCCTGGGTGATACAAGATGTTCACATATTAGTCTTTCAACAATTCTAGCCAACAACGTTGTCGCAAATTCATCTCTTTCTGCGTGAAAATGTACTGGAGGCTCTTGTGATCAGTGAAAATATCTACATGTACCCCATACAAGTAATGCCTCTATATTTTTAAGGCATGAACTATTGCAGCTAACTCCAGATCGTGGGTGGGATAGTTCTTTTCATGTTTCCTCAATTTCCTTGAAGCACACGATTACCTTTTCATGTTGCATCAGAACGCACCCAAACCCAATGCACGAAGCGTCACAATATATAGAATATCCCTCTGAACCTTTCGGCAAATCTAACACCGGTGCCGATGTCAATTCCACTAGAACTTGGCTTCTTTTTGAGTAAATTTAGTCAAAGGCGCTGATAGAGTAGAAAATCCTTCCACAAACCTTCTGTAATACTCGGCTAAACCCAAGAAACTACGAACGTCTATTGGGGTTTTGGTCTAGGCCATGTATTTACTGCCTCAATTTTCTGTGAATCAAACTAAATACCAACCTATGATACAATGTGGCCCAAGAAAGCTACAGAATTTAACCAAAACTCACATTTAGAAAACTTTGCATATAGTTGGCGGTCTCTAAGGATTTGAAGTACTGTTCGCAAATGATCTCTGTGTTCTACTTTTGAGCGGGAGTCTAACAGAATATCGTCAATGAACACTGTCACAAAAAGATCTAAATATGGCCTGAAGATACTGTTCATTAGGTCCATGAACACTTCTGGTGCATTTGTCAACCCGAAGGACATAACTAGGAACTTGAAATGGTCATACCTGGTCCTGAAAGTGTCTTCTGGATGTCCTTCTCCCGAACCTGAACTTGGTGGTACTCGGATCTCAAGTCAATTTTGGAAAAATATTTCGTCCCTTACAGCTGGTCGAATAAATCATCTATTCTTGGAAGAGGGTATTTATTCTTAATAGTAACTTTATTCAACTGTCGATCATCTATATACATGCGTAGGAAACCATCTTTCTGTCCTACAAATAGAATTGGTGCACCCCATAGTGAAGAACTCAGCCTGATAAAACCCTTATCTAATAAATCTTTCAATTGTTGTTTCAATTCTTTCAATTCGGTAGGAGCCATTCGATACGTAGGGATGGATATAGGCTGAGTATCTTGTAGAAAGTCTATAGAGAACTCTATCTCCCGCTCTAGGGGAATACCTTGAAGTTTTCCTGGAAACTCGTTAGCCACTGGGATGGACTGAAGAGTCGGGGATTCTACTTGTATATCCCGAACCTTAATAATGTGGTCGATACAACCCTTTTCTATCAACATTTTCACTCGAAGATAGGATATGAACCTACCCTTTGGTGTAGCTGCATTGCCTCTCCACTCTCGCACTAGCTTCCTTGGAAAGTGGAATCAGACAATTATGGTCCAACACTCTACCGTGGCGTAACATGGTGCCAGACAATTCATACCCATAATTACATCAAAGTCAATCATTTCTAGCTCCGCTAGATTTGCTAAGGTCTGGCGATCGAAAATCTCTATTGTACAACCCCGATAAATTCTTATAGAAATAATAGAGTCACTAACAGGTATAGACACCGAGAAGGGTCACTGAAGCAATTTTGGCACCCGCTCAGGACAATAAGGAGAAGCAGTGGTTCGAATCCACATCGTGAGATTTAGTGCACAAGTCATCGAATCCCTTAATTTGGGGCAGGAGTCTCGATGACAAGTTGTACCTGTAGTTGTTCATGCACACCTTAAGAAGCTCCCGCTCATGACTTGGTATAGAGCCGTGTAGTCATCGGTTTTACCACCAGAATGCCTATGAGATAGTGGTCGGCCTTTCGAATGCCTTCTTCCTGAATTTTCTGAGAAGCCCACCCTTATTCCCTGGGCGACACACGTGCTACAATGGCCGGGACAAAGGGTCGTGATCCCGCGAGGGTGAGCTAACCCCAAAAATCCATCCTCAGTTTGGATTGCAGGCTGCAACTCGCCTGCATCTTGGAAAAGAAAATGTTCCATACTAATGGATTTGGGTCCATAACCATGGGTTCCAATGCACGATATCTTGTAGCACTTACCAATGAGGTCCTACTGATTAGTATTACACAGAAGAAATCATATTAAACTTTAGGGCCACTAACGAAGTAACATACGACAAAGTGGAGCCCGGTTCTATCAAAGCACACACTAAGTGAGAGCAAACGTCTAATATACTTGTAAGAACATCTAACGATGACTCATACTCCTATCGCCCCGGTAGTGCATATGTGCGATCCTGACCGCTGCCTGAACTAGATGCCCCTAATCTACCTCGGCCTCTGCCGACTGGAGCTGAGGGCCTGTGCCCTACAGAAGGTGCTGGGGCATATGAACTTGCTGAGGATCTATTCTTCTAGTCCTGACCGCCCTGGTGTCTAGTCGGACAATCCCTCATTATGTGTCCCTTCTATCCATAGGAATAACAGGCGGTGGAACGATACCTACATCTCCCCATATGAAGCCTATGACAGGTACTGCAACGTGGTACCGCTAGTCCCATTTGATCTGGCCTCCTCTACAGCTGTGAGCCTGATCTCGTGAGCTATCGCAGAGACTTGAATGTCTGCGAAGATCTGATCTGCTGCTCTGCTGCTGCTAGAACGGGGGCCTAGATGGCCTACCTAATAAACGAGGCCTAGGCCCACCCTGAAAGTCCAGGGTCTAGCCCTCTGGCGCTGCTCTTAACCTGCCCTATCTATGGTGTACTGACGCTGTCTGAGTTTCTTTATGTTCTGAGAAAAAGCCTGAATCTGTGAAATATCCATATCCTCCCGCAGTAGTTGCGATACAAGCTTCCACATATTTTGGCACAAGTCCCATAATAAACTGGTGTACCCTAGCTGGAATAATGTCAATGAATGAGGGTGCATATCTGGCCAGGGAATCAAACCTCAATGTATATTCTTTAACACTCATTTTTCCCTGCTCAGATGTAAAAACTGCTCTACTCTGGCCTGCCTGACCTTTCAGGGAAAATAGTGGTCTATGAAAGCCTCAAAGAAGCTAGGCCACGTAAATGGAGGTGCATCGCTGCCTCGGGATCTTTCCCAACTCTCGTACCACAAAACTGCTACCTCTCACAATTGGAAAACTGCTAACTCAACTAATTTTGTGGATGAGGCATGCATGACCCTGAATATTCTCTCTAGCTGGTCTATGAAATTCTAGGGGTCCACTCTACGGTCTGTCCCTATAAACTATGGGGTTCTCAAAGCAAGGAACTCGTGGACTCTCGAACTTTTGGGGCCCTCAGTGGGCTCAACAGTAGCTGGTACTATTGGCTAAGGTTGACGCTGGGCAGCCATCATCTAAACCAACATGTGGAATGCACCCATGAGCTCCTGATCCAATGGCACAGGAATGGTTGGGGGTGGTACTGGTATATCTGATGCCCTAGAGGGCTCCTGATGTGGCAGTGAGTGCTGGAGGCCGAGGTGATGTCCCCCTATCGCCCTAAAATTGAGCTGACTCTGATCAGGGCCCCCTACTAGTTCCCTCTCCTGTCGCCACATCTAACTCTCAACCAGTCGTGGTCTGTCATACATCAGGCATTTCTCTGTAAATAAGTAGAATAACATAAGCTTATGGAGTTACCCTATGCAACAAAGCTCTATGTATAGCAGGTTACTTGGACTAGGACTGCAGGAANATAAGCTTATGGAGTTACCCTATGCAACAAAGCTCTATAGCACGACTGGAGGAGAAAGAAGAGTAACCACACTATTATGCCTCGTAGCCTCCTATCTATAGAATGTGGTGCATAACACATCCATAGACAAGTCTCTACTTGACACGGCTAGCAGACTCCCTAAGATATGACCTGCTTTGATACAAAGTTTGTCGCGCCCCACCTTGAGAGGCATGACTGACATCTAGTGCCATACTGGGATCTGAACTAATCTGACTGGACTTGCGCACTCCTAGTGCATGCCTGCAACTCAATTCAAGAAATGATGAGTTATATCTCGGCTATAAATTACAGCCATCGGCCGACAAGGCCACCTGTAAAAGAAAGTAGCTAACCAACAGCAACGCAATAACATGGATCCTATGCGGGCCGACAAGACCACCATGCTGTCTAGTTATAACTTAGTGAAAACGGGCAACTATAACTATGCTATAGAGTAAAGGCTGCTAACTAATAGCTAAACTAGGCCCCACATGGCAATCATGCGAAACAAAACATACTTGGGCCCCACACAGCCAACAACAAAACCAACAATAGATAATAATAGCCTACAAGCCTCTAAAAGTGGAAAAATGATCGGGATAGGCACCTGACCAATCCATAAACTGTACAACAAAAGAACAAACCTTCTATAACTATCAACTCTGGAGGAAAGGAGCTGACTGGACTGCTAACTCTGGCTGATGACTAAGAAGGCTCTGAATTGCATCTATCTGCACCTGCAGGCAAGTAATGCAGTGCCCCAAGGATGGGCTCAATATAATATGTACCGAATATGTAAGGCAGTAACATAATAACTGAATGAAAATTGGAGAAGCTGAAGCAACCAAGAAGAAGGATAAGAGTTTAACCTGAGTCATCTCGCAATCTAGAAAAATATAACTAACAAGCATATGCACAAACAAGAACCTAGCCGGGCCCCCATAAGCCTGGAAGGTACAAACAACACAGAATAACCTACTTGGGCCCCCATAAGCCCTAATAAGTACAAGCAATGTGCACTCCTCCTATTTAGCTACTAAAGGTTTATAGGCATACTGTAACTCAATACGACCCTCACGATTCGGTCCGGTGTAACTCAATATGGACCTCACGAAATCAGCCTGGTATAACTCAATAAGGCCCTCACGGCCTCATCCTGGTATAACTCAATACGGCCCTCAGGGCCATAGTTTGGTATAACTCAATACGACCCTCACGACATTAGTCTGGTATAACTCAATACGGCCCTCATGGCCTTGGTCTGGTGTAACCTAATACGGCCCTCACGGCCTTAACCTAGTCCTTTCAGACATCATACTACCCCTGTGAGCATGGCCCTATAGATAATAATACCTAACAATCCAACCGTCATAATAAAAACCAATCTAGCTAGGGTTAACTCTGATGAGGGTTACTGCGTAATACCTATCGTCTCATTCTATTTGTAGCAGCCGACCAAAATAGGTTTACTCTAGAGTATCACAGAAAAACAGATCGTACTAACTTTACAATGAATGTAACTTGCCAAAAAGGATAGCCTTAACATCCCTTATTCGATGATTTCTGGGCGCTCGAACACTTTCAATCTCGACGTCAGTGGTTTCACCAATTTGCAGCCCTCACACTAAGAAAACGAGGCTATTTCAATACTATCAATTGGAAATTAACAACATCTTCTAATAAAATTAACTATAACTTCAACTTCGATTAATTCTGCTGAATACTCGCCAATTCTCGAGAGTTTAGAAGAGAGAAATGCTTACCTAATGCCTATGGCCATTTAGGATCTAGTGTGGATTAATTCTGACAATCTTTACTCGGCTGGTTCTAGTATGCCGAGCGAATTTTCAAGAAATAACTCCGTATAAATGCTTCTCGTAGGCCTAGGACTTGTTACCCGAAGTTAATTTGCGTTTGGATGGTGTTTGATAGCGTAATTGATGAAAATTCCATGAAACTTGCGTGCCGTCTCTAGTTTAAGTCATGGGTTTCGTTTAACAAATGAATGAAATGAACAAGGGCTTATTTATATATATACATGGGAAGTGGCAGGGGGTGGCGCCCCGCACTGCCCAACGCGCCTACCAGCCTGCCGCACCACACCCATCAGTGAGCTAGTCTGCCTGGCGCGCTGGCCCCTCGCGGCCTGCCTCGCTTGACCCTACTTTCGAGGCTCTTCCTACACGCGTCAAGCTCTCTTTACTCGACACAACCCATATGTACATGCAATACCCCGGAAGTACCTAATAGTAGACCTGGGAATTTAAAATTCAAAACTACTGAAAGTTGGGGAAAAGTTGCAGAATGAGAGCTACAATAACCCGTGGTATGTAATCACGAGCCATTGTGAGCAGTCGTGAAAAGGGGTCAAGCCTGGTGGCAGTGTAAACAAAGAGCATCATAACAACTTGTTGCTAGCAAGAATGGTCCATTGTTTGGTGTCGTGGTAAGGAAGTGAACTTTTACAGTAGACTCGATAGCGGATACCACGATCCCTTGAAGGATACAACGAGTCGTGGTGAGGCTCGTTGTGAAGGAGTTCAGAAAATTCAGAAGAGGAGACAACGATCAAAGGAATGACTCATGGTATATAAGGACGAGTCATCCTTCCTATCCGTGGTGTGAATCCAAGAGAAGGCTGGGACAGTGCATAACATAGACAGGTACCACGGGTCATGGTATCTTCCAACGATCCGTTGTGTTGTCCGTTGTTTGGTCTAGTGAATAATTTTCTGCATAATCAATAAGGGTATTTATATTATTCCTTCATCTTAAGGCCCTATACTACGTCGTTTAATACTTTTAAGGGGTTTTGAGAGGGAAAAATCCTACTCTAAGTCATTCTTTACATACATGCAAGTTTGAAGGGATAGGGAGGTAACTCAAGGAAAAATCGCAAGGTTTCCATTAGAATCTCCTCTTGGGCAATTAAGAAGTGTTATAATCCACAATTTCTAGGTATGTAAGGTTATGAGTGGGTGTCTCCTTCCACACCCATGCCCAAATTTCTATCAAATCATGAAAATCACCTATGATCAAGTATGGGATTTTACCCAATTGCATAAATTCTTAAATCTCTGTACATGGGTATGATTAGATTATATTTATATTGATGAATTGTGAAACTTGGGCAGATTTTAAATTATTTTCAATACAAATCATATTTTTTAAGTTATGGAATATAACTTCCCATTAATGGAAAGTTCATAAAAGAAGTGAATGATGATGAGATTTGATGATGAAAAGCATGTTTCTAAAGCTACCCATGATTATGAAGTTGTTTTCAAAATTAATTGAGTAGATACAAGTATGATAAAGCTTTGGGAAATGTCCACATGTTGATTTAAAATGATGATTTTCCCGAAATAAGCTTACCACATTTTTTGGAGCGAAGTCTCCCAAATTTCATAATTTCTAGCTTGTGGTATGATGAGTTAAATATTCCTACATATAGCTTATCGCATGACTTGGAGTAGATGCTTCCACTTATACTTGAGCTTGTGGTATGTTTTGAAATAAAGCTTCTCATATGAATGAATTCGTAATTAAGATGTATGTCATTAATGAGCTTTGTCAAAGGACAATGTTGAGATTATTTTCATATGATGTCGAGTCTATGCATGATTTCATTAATGAGATTTGTCAATAGATATTGTTGAGCTTCGTTTTATATGATGTTGAGTTATGCATGATTTCATCTTGAGCTTCATCATTAGACGATGTTGAGCTTGGTTATATATGATGTAGAGCATTGCATGTTTTTGGGAGAAGAGTGTAGCACCGAGCAGGTTAAGGATCGATCACCCTATGCCCTAGAACTATGTGCCAGCGTAGGTTGATACTATTATAATATTTGGACCTCCCTTTTGTAGCTATCCCTGGCCCAATTGGCCCTTGAGCTTGATATCGATATCATGGTATCGTCCATCGCCCTGGCAAGGTTATGGACGGCTCTACCCACTTGAGTATGATAGTTAGGACCACGTAAGCTCTATCGTGGTATGTTGATTAAGTGACGAGTCTCCCACTGTCTATACTATTCAGATTTGCATATTCATTACTCATGGTGATTACTTTACGCATGAATGTTCTAAAAGTAAGGTTTGACTCATTGTTTATCTTTTAATATAAATGTTATGTTTCAACTTTGAGTCATTCGAGTCAGTCATGATGTTATAAAGCTATGCATGGTCATGTTATGATAAGACTGCGATTTCAGAATTAATGTGTGTAGCCCTTCTACTCATACTTGAAAGCTTTTGATATGTTATGAAATGTTTTAAAAGATTTATTTTACTTAAGCGGTTTTACTTGCATTGCATACTCGGTACATTGCACGTACTGACCGCATACTTTTTATGTTGTATCGTTTCATGATACAGGACCTGGCTCGAGCTTCAACCCCGATCTTAGTCAGCTTTCCAGATTTCTTATCTGCTCAGGATTGGCGAGTCCTCATCTTTCGAGGACTAGACTTTCAGTTTCTTTTACGTATTTCAGTTTCAGTATTGTTGAGTTAGTTGGGGTCGTGTCTCATCAATTCGTCCAAATTAGAGGCTTTCAAACTTATGTATGTGTAGTTTCGGATGTTATTCTGACGTGATGTTAAATTAGACTTCTGCTAAGATTATATTCACGATTTCTTCAGTTTATTGAATGAGTTAGTTGTATGCTTATGCCATGGATCGACTTGGGGTCTCTCGAGGTATCTTATCCCATGTTTATGATCCGAGCCTCCATTCGGGTTGTAACAAACTTGGTATCAGAGAAATAGGTTTGAAGTGTCCGAGGGTGTCTGAAAGACGTGTTAAGTAGAGTTTTTTTCATGGGTGTGAAGAGCGCCACACTTACGATGAAGAAGCTGTGAGACATTTAGGAAATGTTTCGGTCTTTCATGATCTATGTCGTGCGATGAAAAGTCTATCTATCTTTATAATTCGTACTATTCATGATTGCAGAATCAGGGCTCCTATAAGAATGAATAGGAGGAATGGAGGTGGTGAAGGCCACGAGGATGGAAACGGTTATGGGCCTCAGCCAGCCCCACCTGTTCAGGAGCCTCAAGCACTGGAGCCAGCTGCTCATGCTGAGTTCTGGGCTGCTATTCAAATGCTTGTGTAGGCCTTGACCGCTCAGGCAAATCAACAGGCCGTTGCACATGTTCCGCAGAATGGCAATGTAGCAGCTACTCGAGTCAGAGACTTCTTGAGGATGAATCAAGCCGGAGTTCTTGGGGTCCAAGGTAGATTAAGACCTGTATGATTTCATTGATGAGATTGTCAAGATCACCCAAGTCATGGGGGTGAGTAGTTTTGAGTGCGCAGAGTTGGACTCCTACCAGTTGAAGTGGGTTGCGCATATCTAGTTTCGCCAATGGAAGGATAACAGGGTCGCAGGAGAAAGTCCTATCACATGGGAGGAGTTTCAGGTTGCATTTCTAGATCAGTTCTTCCCTCGGGAGATGAGGGAGCTCAAGGAAGCTAAGTTTGTAAACTTGAAGCAGGGAAGGATGACAGTGCTAGAGTATTCCCTTGAGTTCACTCGCCTATCGAAATATGCCCTGAAGTTAGTGACTGACCAGAGGGCGTGGGTGAGCAGATTTGTGCATGGTGTAGCAGGGTATTTGGACAAAGAGTGTCGGATTGCTATGCTTTACCAGGATATGGATTTCCCTCACACGGTGTTGTACGCCCAGCAGATGGAGGCGGCACATTCGAAGGAGAGGGAGGCCAAGAGGGCCAGGACCGAGGATCACAATTCTCTCAACAGAGGTCAGGTGGCGGGCACCGACAACAGACTCACTAGAGATTATCAGCCCCAGCATCTTCGGCATTGAGTGTGCCATCTAGGACTAGACATGATCATAGAGGGAAAGCGTCAGGCTCGAGGGGTCAGAGCAGCAGACCCGTAGATTCCAGCATTCCAGCTTGTCGCAGATGTGGTTGAGGGCACAAAGGCTAGTGTTTGGCAGGTTCAGTAGCTTGTTTTGGTTGTGGGCAGCCTGACATATGCTCAGAGATTATCCAGCTATTAGACAGGATCAGGTTGGGGGCTAAGGCATAACTTCTAGTTCAACAGCCCCTTCCCTATGCTCAGCACATCAGGGGGCATCTACTAGCACAGCTGGCGGTTAGCGCCAGAACAGGTTCTATGCTGTAGCTTCACGTCAAGAGCGGGAGGTCTCCCCAGATGTGGTTACTAGTATGTTGCTAGTCTTCCATATTGATGTTTATGCTTTGCTATATCCGGGGGCTACCTTGTCTTTTGTGACACCATATGTGTCCAGTAGCTTCGGAGTCAGTCTCGATGTCTTGTTAGAGCCCTTCTCAGTTTCTACTCCAGTAGGTAACTTAGCTATAGCTAGACGGGTCTATAGAGGTTGTCTAGTCTCAGTCCTTCATAAGGTCACCTCACCAGACTTGATAGAGTTAGCCATGATCAATTCGTTGTTATTCTCGGCATGAATTGGCTATTAGCATGCTATGCTTCAGTTAATTATAGAACACAGGCAATAGAGTTCATATTTTCGGGTGAGCCAGTCTTAGAATGGAACGGTAGTTCAGTTGTGCCTGTAGGTCCATTCATTTCCTACCTTAAGGCCAGGAAAATGATTTCTAAGGGTTGCATGTACCATCTAGTTAGGGTTAAAGATGTCGAGTCCAAAACCCCGACTATCCAATCAGTTCCAGTAGTATGTGAGTATCCAGAGGTCTTTCCTGATGATTTGCTAGGTGTCCCTCCCGAGCAGGAGATTTATTTTGTTATAGATCTTCTTCCCGAAACGCATCCTATATCTATTCCTCCCTACAAAATGGCTCCAGCTGAGCTAAAAGAGTTGAAGGATCAATTGAAGGACCTATTAGATAAGGGTTTTATCAGGCCGAGTAAGTCTCCATGGGGTGCACCAGTGTTATTTTTCCAGAAGAAGGATGGTTCGCTTCGGATGTGCATTGACTATCGACAGTTGAACAAGGTCACCTTAAGAAAAGGTATCCTTTACCCAGGATCGATGATTTGTTTGACCAGCTTCTGGGTGCCAAGTTTTTCTCCAAGATTGATCACAGATCCAGGTATCACCAGCTTAGGGTTCGGGAGAGTGACATCCTGAAAACCGCTTTAATGACTCGGTATGGTCACTATGAATTTGTTGTTATGTATTTTTGACTAACCAATGCCCCTGCAACTTTTATGGATCTGATAAAAAGGATGTTCAAGGCATATTTGGACATGTTCATGTTTGTGTTCATTGATGACATCCTTGTATACTCTCGGAATGAGGAGGAGCATGCCGCTCACTTAAGAGTAGTGCTTCAGACCCTCAAGGATCGTCAGTTGTATGCAAAGTTCATCAAATGTGAGTTTTGGTTGGACTCTGTGGCATTTTTGGGCCATGTGGTATCGATTGAGGGCATAAAGGTGGATTTTAAAAAAATTGAGGCGGTGAAGAATTGGCCCAGACCGGTGAACCTATCAGATATCAGGATCTTTTTGGGCTTAGCGGGTTACTATCAGAGATTTGTTGAGGGCTTTTCATATATTGCATCACTTTTGACCAAGTTGACTCAGAAGAAGGTAAAGTTCAAATTGTCGAAGGCTTGTGAGAAAAAGTTCCAAGAGTTGAAGACTCAACTCACTTCAGCACCAGTGTGGACCCTACCTAAGGGTACCAATGGTTTTGTGGTGTATTTTGATGCTTCGAGAATCAGACTTGGGTGTGTGTTGATGCAACATGGGAAAGTGATAGCATATGTCTCAAGACAGTTGAAAATCCATGAGAAGAATTACCCGACCCATGATCTTGAGTTGGCCGCAGTGGTGTTCGCATTGAAGATATGGCGACATTACTTGTATGGGGTCCACGTGGATGTATTCACGAATCACAAGAGCATGCAATATGTGTTCACGCAAAAAGATCTCAATCTTCGGCAAAGGAGGTGGTTGGAGCTACTAAAGGACTATGACATGAGTGTCCTTTACCACCCAGTAAAGCTAATGTGGTAGCGGACACACTTAGTAGGCTCTCTATGGAGAGTGTGTCCCACGTGGATGAGGGAAAGAAGGATTTGGTGAAAGATGCCCATCGACTTGCGAGGTTGGGAGTTAGATTGGTCGACTCGACCGATGGCGGCGTTGTTGTGCAAAACGGATCAGAATCGTCCTAGGTGATCAATGTGAAAGCCAGAGAATATGAGGATCCGATTTTAGTAAAGCTGAAGGAAGCCATTTGGAGTTAAAAGGTGGAGGTTTTCTCCCAAGAGGAAGATGGGGTGCTGTGGTACCAGAGCCGTTTATGTGTTCCAGATGTTGATAATTTGAGGGGCCAGATATTGCATGAGGCACATGGTTCTAGGTATTCTATCTATCTGGGTGCCACCAAGATGTGTCATGATTTTTGGCAAATATATTAGTGGAACAACATGAATAAGGTTATTGCAGAATTCGTAGCCAAGTGCCCGAACTGTCAGCAAGTGAAAGTCGAGTATCAAAGATCGGGAGGCGTACTTCAGGATATTTGCATTCCCCACTTGTAAGTGGGATGAGATTAATATGGATTTCATTATAGGCCTTCCTCGTACTCGCCAACACTATGATTCTATTTGGGTGGTGGTAGACAGGTTGACCAAGGCTGCACACTTCCTACCGGTCAAAACCACAGATTCAACGGATGATTATGCCAAACTGTATATCCGCGAGTTGGCACGATTGCATGGAGTTCCCTTTTCTATCATCTAAGACTGAGGAACTCAATTTACCTCTCTATTTGGGCGATCTTTTCAAAAAGGGCTTGGGACTCAAGTTAAACTCAGCACAACATTTCATCCACAAATGGATGGTCAGGCGGAGCAGATAATCCAGACACTCGAGGACATGTTGAGAGCCTGTGTGATGGATTTTAAAGGTAGTTGGGATGATCACTTGCCCTTGATCGAGTTTTCTTATAATAACAGCTATCACTCCAGCATCCAAATGGTACCGTTCGAGGCTTTTTATGGGCAGAGGTGTAGATCACCCATCGGATGGTTTAAGGTTGGTGAGGCAGCTATGATGAGACCTGATTCGGTTCATGAGGCCATGGTGAAAGTTCATATGATAAGGGACAGGATGAAAACTACTCAGAGTCGTCAAAAGTCATAAGCGGATGTGTGAAGGAGAGAGTTGGAGTTCGATGTGGACCATTGGGTATTTATGAAGGTGTCTCCCATGAAGGGAGTCATGCGGTTCGGAAAGAAAGGAAAACTCAGTCCCCGCTATATTGGTCTCTACTGGGTGGCGGTGGACTGCGTGTCTAAGTGGGTTGAGGCAGTAGCTTGTCCCAGGATTACAACAAGGTGGTGACTAGATTTGTGAAGAAACAGATTTTCACCAGGTTTGGTACGCCACGAGCAATTATCAGTGATGGAGGGGCACATTTTGTGAATGCAGTGTTCAGGAATTTGCTAGCGAAATATGGGGTTCGACATAAAGTGGCTACAACATATCATCCCCAAACTAGCGGGCAGGTAGAGGTGTCAAACAGGGAAATTAAACGGATTTTGCAGAAAACCAGTGAACGCACAATGCTTGGATTGGGCAAGAAAACTGGATGATGCATTGTGGTCATATCGAACTGCATATAATACACCCATTGGGACTTCACCGTACAGATTGGTTTATGGGAAGGCATGTCATCTACTTGTGGAGCTGGAACATCGAGCTTATTGGGCTGTGCGGAAGCTGAACATCGATCCTGAGCTTGCAGGAAAGAGGAGATTGATGCAGCTGAGTGAGTTGGATGAGTTTCAATGGAACGCATATGAAAGTGCAAAATGCTACAAAGAAAAAACGAAAAGGTGGCACGACAGGCACATGGTGCATCGAATCTTTGAGCCAGGCCAAAAGGTGTTGCTATTCAACTCTAGGTTGAAACTCTTCCCAGGGAAATTGCGCTCCAAGTGGTCAAGGCTGTTTGAAGTAGCAAGGATGACCCCACACAGGGCAGTTGAATTGTGGCAAGAGGATAAAAGTTCCACATTTTTGGTGAAGGACAAAGGTGTAAGCACTACTAGGGTGAAGACGTTAATCTAGAGAAGACATCTATCACCTTAGTAGATGAATGAGGATGTCAAGTGTTGAGCTGCGATGGTAAACAAGGCGATGCATGGGAGGCAACCCGTGGATGTAATGTACTAGACTAGTAGGAAAAAATTCAAAAGAGAAAAAAAAAGAGAAAAGAAAAAAGAAGGATGGCACTAGGTGGGAGGAAACCCACGATTTTCTAACAAGTTGTTGTTGTTTGATGATTTTCAGGAAATATGGAGGGCAAAAATACAAAATCGCAAGTGGAAAAATAAAGGTAAAAAAAGTG
>JACEIK010001650.1:201852-215517 GCA_018107945.1 Datura stramonium | reverse complement strand
TATCGAAAAACGGTCGAAAACTCGCTATTTCTCGAAAGTCCAGAAGGGAGAAATACTCACTTTAGGACTAGGAGTATATTGACACTAATTTGGAGCAATTACACTTACCTTCGCTCGGTAGCATGACAATTCGCCGGCCGAATTTCACGAAACTAAATCCATAGGAATGCTCCTTACTGCTTAACACCTCGGTATCTAGGATTAATTCGAGTTTGGACCGCGTTTGGCAGCGTAATCAGATGAGAAATGGATAGGATTGTTCATTCCTCCTTCTCTCTTGTTTACTCTCTGTTCTTACTGGAAATTATAAGGTAATTTAAGAAAAAACCAAAGTTTGGAGGCTTTTATACTTGGGGTTGCACCTCACCTCCGTGACACGCTGTGTATCACGGAGCCTAGCCTCTGTGACACGCTGTGTATCGCGGAGGTGAGGTTCCATGACACTCTGGCCATCGTGGAGGGGGTCTGCCAGCCTTCTCTTGCGATGGTTCGATGTTTCACTTATCCGGTCTTTCCCCGGGCCTTTTCCTAGCATTATGGCATTCAAAAACTCTTAACCAACATGCGAATAGGCCATCTACATGTCGTGAATTTACTAGGTGTAACAATTTCCTTTGGGCTTTTCGGAAAGCATATAAAATACCAATTGGAATGTTACCTTATCAACTAGTGTTTGGCAAAGCTTGACATCTACCAGTAGAGTTAGAGCATAAGGCCATGTGGGCCTTGAAGAGTTTGAACCTTGATTGGGGAAAATCTGTTCATGGGTGAGTGGAGAATCTTAATGAGTTACACGAGTTTAGGATGAAGGATTATGAAAATGGTGCCATATACAAGGCACGAATGAAGCACTACCATGATTATAAAATTTTGCACAGGGAATTTACTCCGGGAGTTTGGGTGCTATTATTCAACTCTAGGTTGCGGTTGTTTCTCGTAAAGCTTAAATCCAAGTAGTCGACTCCCTTTAAGGTGTCCCAAGTTTTTCAAAATAGAGCTACAATGCTCAAAAGAGATGATGGGCTAAGGTTTAAAGTGAATGGCCAGTGAGCCAAAAAGTACTTGGGTGTGTTGGAAGAAATCAACAAGGTTGAGGTCGCATACATGGATGAGCCGTAGTAGAAAGAGCACCTTCTTGGGAGGCAAACCAAGTGTTTTTATTTTTGTGGTTTGATGTTTTTGTTATTTTTTGTTTTGAAGGTTGATTGGATGAGGAACCAAGTAAGAGAACAACAAGGCAAGCACTGCGTGCGACCTACAAAACGCAGGTACTAAGGTGCAAGCCATAGCCCAGGCATAAGAAGGGTCCAGAAAGTTGGAAGAAATAGAAGGCTTTTGCACCTCACCTACGAAATGCAGGTGCCAACCCAAGAAATGGAGGTCAGGAAGCTTTGAGCCAGAACACATTGAAGAAATCTGGAAAATGAAAAGTGAGTTGTGAGCCACCCGCGTTCCGCGAAGCGCAGCTCAAGCGCAACCCATAGGAAGAGAACTGGGCAAAGAAATGTACTCACCTACTCAAGGAATTGTGTTTCGCAAGTGCTCGCCTGCGGTCATAGGTTTAGCGCAGGCATAGGTAAGTATATCATTTAAAAGTTGACTAAATTCATTGATCGACCTGACTCATGGTCTCCCCAAACCAGTGGAATTTCTTATCCATTTCCAAAAACCCTTTTTCTCCACCTTTTCACCTTCCCCATGATCCCAACTACCACCCATTTCACCTTCCATATTCCCCATTAACTCCATTTAATCCACCGCTTCCACCGAGCAATCTCTTTCACTCCCTTCCTCCTATAAAACCCCATTCATTTTCACCATTTTCTTCATACCTTCTCAAACTCTCCTCTCATTAAGAAATAAGAAAATCAAGCTTTTTGGGTTGGCCTTGGTCGAGCAAAACAACTTCAAAGTCTAAATTTCTCTCATTTTCTCTTCACACATGGTATATACCCCTCTCACTCTTGTTTTCTTGATATTGGGTGTTGTAGTACAAAATAAAGCATGCTTATTTAATACTTTTCTTGACCCATATTCCCCCATTACCTCTCTCTTGTGTTTCTCATCTTTTTGAATGGTTTTATATGTTTTGGGTATGGCATGAGATCAAAAAGTGCAAAATGTAGGTTGTATTTTCATTTCAATAGAGTTGCTACATGAGTTCTATGTTTTCAAAATCCTAGATGGGGGTGACATCTGAGTAGCCTCGTGTGATTGAAATGTCTGATTTTTCCGAAGATAGATAGGTTGACGTCTTTCTCAAGGGAAAATCATCATTTTTGTTCTTTTGTGCTGCTTAAATTGGGTAAAATGTGATGTGTGAGTGGGTTGAGTAAGCTTTGAAGTTGAAGTGCTTTAAGTTATTGGGTTGGGCACTCAAAATTTCTCGATGATAGACGGGATAGTGTCCATCATAAAGGAAGTCGTTGAGTGGTCCCAACAGTCTTTGTGGTTGTTTAGTGGATTAATCAATTTTTCAGGAAAGTCTGAGTACCCATTAGATGTGCAAAAAATTTAAGCTTAAAAGTTCGATGTAGCCACTGCTGGCCATTTGCGAATTGCAAATCCCAATCTATGAGACACAGGATGAAGCGCACGTTAGACTTTGAAACTTTAGGTCACTGTCTCTGACCTGCGTTTTGACCTGCGATTCATGGATCGGCTCCTGTAAAACGCAAGTGAAATGCCGGACCTGGAAATCTGCAAGTCCTGGTTTTTGTCGTAGACCTGCGATGCACTAGCGAACCGCAGGTCACTACCTGCGAAGCACTGGTGCAGCGCAGGTGCTGCCAGTTATTAATTATAATTCTTTATAATTGTTTGACATCCAATTTTTTAATCTATTTTTTTGTTTTTTTCCTTAGCTTAACATTAGTTCTTTCTTTTAAATTTCAATATCAAAAATGCAAAAAGAAGTTTTGTATATTGTGGCACTAACATTTTTTGTAGAATTACGACTTATTCCAGACAAGCCGACAAAGGGAAGGCCCGGTCCACCTTAAAGAGTAAAAGCAAGGGGAAAGCCAAAGAAACTCCATCCCCCACCAATACCATGGATGCCATTATCTATTGTGTGCCTAACATGAAGGAACAGAGTATGCAGTATCAGTGGCAAGCAAGGAAGACCAATTTCGTTCGGTGGCTGACATTATCGCCAATGGTCAGCCCTTGTGGGCCTCTGTGGGTGGTAAAATTACAAGGCATGACCTAAAATTTGAAGCCAAATTTTTTATTGAATTTGTATGTATCCACATCATGCCCTTTAAAAATGATCAATGAGTGAACATTGAGGTCGCCATACTTATAGCCTGCATCATGTCTACGGTGCCCATTAATTTTCGGGAAGTGGTGGCTACACAAATGAAGAATAAGGCTAGACAGCAAGGAACTTTAATTCCAAACATTGTTCTCATCACTCAACTATGTCTCAAGGTGGGAGTTCCACTGCATTCCCATGAATCCCCCAGCTCCACTACTGGTGTCATTGCTGCTGTTAGGAATAGGGATGCAGATGCACACAAGAGCAAAAGAAAACATATGCAAGCATTGGAGACTCCCGAAGACTCCACCTCTCATGGCATAGATGAGACTCCCATAGCTCCCCACCTCAACATGACACACCCCAAGTATCGGGCTATGCATCCTAAGAGGCACCATTTAGAGGGCCTCGCCTCCTCCTACATCCTCCTACTCAAGTGGAATCCATAAGTTAGCTGAAATGACACAATTTCATGAGAACCAACTCCAAAAGTTGGCTCAAAATATCCTAGACCTTATAATTAAGAAAGTGAAGAAGGAGATGAAGAATGTGTTTTATATCCTTAACAAGCTATGTTGTCGAGTGGATGTAGTAAAGGGAGCAGTCACCTCTCTCCAAGCTAAAGTGAGAGAATTGAGGAGCTGAGAAGCAATGGAGGATCCAGACATGAGCTTACTTGATGCAGCCATGGCTGCCCTACCTATAGCTTGGGGTCTTATTGATGATTTATTTGAGGGCCCGGGTGAGGATGAAGAGGCAAAAGTGGGAGATGAAGGCCATGATGAGGAAGAGGCCAATGATGATACGAAAGAGTAGCCACATCAGGGAGTTCTTACCATCCTTTGTTATTATTATACTCTTGAAGCGCAAAGATCGGACCCGGGAGTTGAAACGGGAAAATTATGGAATTTATGTTGTAGGCACAGGACGAGTCATGGGACGACTCCTGAGGAGACCCCACGAGTTTTCAAGTGACTTGTGGGCAGGCTTGGAATAAATAAAGGATCAAGGGCCCCACAAGGGAGATAACAATTCGTGGTCAGTCCCCACAAAACATTATGTCACTCGTGGGGTGAGGTTGGGGTTAAGTTAGAAGAAGCTCCCAGTGTACCCAACGGATGGGACCCCACGAGTCGTGGCCTGTCCCAACGACCCGTGAGGTGGTCATGAGAAAGCCTATTGACTTTTAATGGAGGATAAGGCAGTGTACTTGACGGGCAACACGACGAGTCGTTGCCCATCTTGACGAGTCGTCAGGTCACCCGTTAAGGTCACCTAGCAGTTATTTTTTGTGAATTAGTAAGGTCCTTCTCGTAATTTTCTAAACTGTTAATGCCTAAACTATGTCGTTTTAAGGTCAGAATAGGGTCTTTAAGGTGGGTTAAGTCCCTAATGCATACCCATTCCCATACAAGAGCTTTTAGAGAGGTTTTAGGGAGATTCAAGGTCTTCTCCTCCAAGTTTCCATTAACTTCTTTGTGGAGTTTCAAGGAACATCAAAATCAGCCCATCCCCAGGTATGTTGGGTTTTAGAATGGGTGAAATCCTTTCACACCCATGCCCAAATTTCGAATTTAATCATGAATCCTTCTATTCAATTCTATGGGGTTTTACCGAAATGCATGAAATGTGATTTCTCTTTATGGGTATGATTTAATTGAGTTTTAATTATTGAATTATGAATGATGGGAGGGTTTTATATTATTTTTTTTAAAATCATGTTTCATTCTTTTAAATCTAAAATGCCCATTGATGAAAGTTCATGAAACTTATGATTTATGATGAATACTCCATATTTGGAGTTTATTGATGAAGGAAAAGCATGATTTCAAGTTCCCATGTTTATGAGCATATTTTTGAAAGAATTGAATATGATGAAGTATTGGGCAATGCCCATGTGTTGAAGAATGATTTACGATTTATGAAACAAATTACATGATTTATGATGTTGGCCGATGAAAAGGGGCCTTTGATTCTTCGCTAAGCATGTTTTAAAGGGGATGAATGATGATAAATGTTATATTTTAGCCAATGAATCTTAATGCATGATGTTATTGATTTACGTATGAGCCTATATGCATGTTTTAGGGAGTCATGTCTAGCACCAAGCAGCCCCGCGTTTAAAGGACTACGCCGGTGTCTATAACCACGTGCCACCGTGGGCTTCTAAATGATATGATGTATTGATAATTATCCCCTCAAATGTAATATCACACCTAATGCATGACCCTCGTCTGGCAAGCCAGGGTCGGCTCTGCCCACTTGAGCGAGATAGTGGGGCATCATGAAAGGCTCTATCATGATGGTGTCGGTTATGATGAGTCCTCCCATTGTTCCGCATATCTTATGCATTGTTATGTTTATTTTATTGGCTCATGTTATGTTTTGATAAAGTTTACTTACGATTATGATAATGAATGATTTATGAATGATTTAAAAGTCTTGCGCCTTATGTTTTCTTACAAAATTTGTGATAGAAGCATGATGTTCTTCTCCTATGTTTATTTATGAGTTTATTATACTTTTAATGTTCATTTTACTTATCATGCATACTTGGTACATTCCACGTACTGATCGCATAATTTCTATGCTGTATTGTTTCATGGTACAGGGTTCGGATCCCAGGCTCATCTTCATCCTTAGTCCATCTCAGTTTACGCTCCCAGCTTATTGGTGAGTCCTCATGTTTCAAGGGCCATTTTACAGACTTTTATGTTATCTCGTGTTTCAGTATTGGTTGGGTTAGTTGGGGATATTGTCCCATCAACCCGTCGTATGTAGTGGAGGCTTTCAAACAAGTATGTAGTACTCAGCTTATGTGTACGTCTAGTATTTTCTAATGTTATGTTATGGTTATGTTTATGCTATGTTTTATGTTTTGTATTCCTCTTATTTAAATGAGATTAGTTGTATGTATGTGTCATGGGTCAACTTGAGGTCTCTCGGGGTCCCTTGTCTCGTGTCTACGATCCGTATGTACGTTCAGGTTGTGACAAACTTGGTATCAGAGCCATAGGTTTGGAGTGTATTAGGGTGTCTAAAACCCGCGTTAAGTAGAGTCTTTTTCATGGGTGTTAAGTGTGCCACACCTATGATAAAGAGGCTACTATACATTTAGGAAACATTTCCTTCTTTCATGTTCTATGTTGTGCGATGAAAAGCCTCTCCATCCTTCTAATTCGTGCTATTCGCGATTGCAGAATTATAGCTCCTAGAAGAATGAATTGAAGGAGGAATTGAAATAATGAAGGCCATGGAGGTGGCAATGACCATGGGCATCAACAAGCCCCACCTATTTAGGACCCCCAAGATCAAGAGCCAGCTGCCCACGCTAAGTTTTGGGTAGCTACTTAGATGTTGGCGTAGGCCTTGAATGCTCAGGTCAATCAGCAGGCTGTTGCACAGGTCCCACAGAGCGGCAATGCAACGACAGCTCAGATTAGAGACTTCTTGAGGATGAACCTCCTATGTTCACAGGTTCAAAGGTGGACGAGGATCCATACGAGTTCATTGAAGGGATCTTGAAGGTTACCCGGATTATGGGGGTGACAAATGGGGAGTGTGTTGACTTGTCCTCTTATCAGCTAAAAGAGGTCTCTCATATTTGGTACAAGCAATGGAAGGACAGCAGGGTAGCGGGAGCGGGCCTTATAAGCTGGGATGAGTTCCACCTGGCCTTTCTCGACACGTTGTTTCCTTGGTAGATGAGGGAGTTGAAGGCAGCTAAGTTTGTGAACCTCAACCAGGGAAAGATGATAGTGCTGGAGTATTCACTTGAATTCACTCGTTTGTCAAAATACGCCCCAGAGTTAGTGATGGATCAGAGGGTGTGGGTGAGCCGTTCATGGTGTGGCTGGTTATTTAGACAAGGATTGCAGGACTGCCATGCTTCACCAGGATATGGATTTTCCTCGCATAGTGTTGTACGCCCAGCAGATGGAGGTGGCTCATGCGAGGGAGAGGGAGGCAAAGAGGGCTCGAATGGATAGTCGTGAGCTTTCGCATCAGAGGTCTGGCGGTGGCTACCGTCCACAGCTCTAGCGAAGATCATTAGCCTCAGCAACATCATCAGCTAATTTTCCATCCAGGCGTAGGAGTGATCAGAGGAGTAGGGCATCAGGGTCGAGGGATCAGAGGGGCACCCTATTAGAGTATTCCTCTCCAGCCTAGGGGAAGTGCGGAAAGAGTCATGCCGGGGAGTGCCTGCTCAGTTCAGATATTTGTTATAGGTGTGGTAGATCTGGAAACATGCGCCGAGCGTGCCCATATGCTAGACTGGGTGATGATAGGGGTCATGCACAGACCACTAGGACAGCCACATCCAGCCCATTCCGCTCTGCAGGGAGCATCGACTAGTGTAGGTGGTGGACAGCGCCAAAACTGATTCTATGCCCTCGCCTCACGCCAGGAGCAGGAGACTTCGCCAGATGTGGTCACTAATATGTTGCGTGTTTTTCATATTGATGGTTATGCCTTGCTAGATCTGGGAGCTACCTTGTCTTTCGTTACTCCTTACGTTGCTAGTAGTCTTGGAGTTAGTCCCGAGACCTTGTCAGAACCATTTTCAGTTTCGACCCCTGTTGGTGATTCAGTCATAGCTAGAAAAGTATATAGAGAATGCCCGGTCACTGTGTTGCATAAGGTTACCTCCGCAGACCTTGTAGAGTTAGCCATGATTGACTTTGACGTTATTCTTGGCATGGATTGGTTGTTTGCATGTTATGCTTCGATTAATTGTAGGACCCGTACAGTGGAATTTTTTTTTTGGTGAGTCAGTGTTGGAGTGGAAGGGCAGTTTGGCGGTACCAGCAGGTCAGTTTATTTTCTATCTTAAGGCCAGAAAGATGATTTCAAAAGGTTGCATGTACCACCTAGTTAGGGTTAAGGATGTGGAGTCTGAGACCCCAACTATTCAGTCAGTTTCGGTGGTGTGCGAATATCCGGAGGTGTTTCCTGATGATTTTCCTAGTGTTCCTTCGAAGAGGGAAATTGATTTTGGTATTGATCTATTACCCGATACGCAGACTATCTCTATTCCTCCCTACAGGATGGCTCGTGCCGAACTAAAGGAATTGAAGGATCAGTTAAAGGATCTGTGGGATAAGGGCTTCATTAGACCGAGCCAGTCTCCATAGGGTGTACCAGTTCTATTTGTTCGAAAGAAGGTCGATTCCCTTCGCATGTGTATTGATTATCGGCAGTTGAACAAGGTTACCGTCAAGAAAATGTACCTCCTACCCAGGATCGATGATTTGTTTGACCAGCTTCAGGGTTCCAAGTGCTTCTCCAAGATTGATCTCAGGTCCGGGTATCACCAGCTTAGGGTTCGGGAGAGTGACATCCCAAAGACCGCTTTCAGGACTCGATATGGTCACTATGAATTTATTGTTATGTCTTTCGGAATAACAAATGCCCCTGCAGCTTGTATGGATCTAATGAACAGGGTGTTCAAGGCATATTTGGACGCGTTCGTGATCGTGTAGATCGATGGCATCTTGATATACTCACGGAGCGAGGGGGAGCATGTCGCTCACCTGAGAGTAGTATTTCAGATTCTCAAGGATCGTCATCTATATGCAAAGTTCAGTAAGTGTGAATTCTGGCTAGACTCAGTGGCATTTCTAGGTCATGTGGTATCAAGCGTAGGCATAAGGGTAGATTCCCAGAAGATTGAGGCGGTGAAGAATTGGCCTAGAACGGTGAATCCTTCGAAAATTCAGAGTTTCTTGGGCTTAGCAGGCTACTTTTCATCAATTGCAGCCCCATTGACCAGGTTAACTCAGAAAAAGGTGAAGTTCCAATGGTCGGATGCTTGTGAGAAAAGCTTCCAAGAATTTAAGACCCCACTCACTTCAGCACCAGTGTTGACCTTACCCGAGGGTATTGATAGATTTGTTGTATATTGTGATTCTTCGAGAATTAGACTGAGATGTGTATTGATGCAGCGTGGAAAAATTATAGCATATGCCTCTAGATAGATAAAAATCCATGAGAAGAACTACCCGACCCATGATCTTGAGTAGGTCGCGGTGGTGTATGCGTTGAAGATATGGCGGCACTACTTGTATGGGGTTCATGTGGATGTATTCACATACCACAAGAGTTTTCAATATGTGTTCACGCAGAAAGATCTCAATCTTTGACAGAGAAGGTGGTTGGAGTTATAAAAGGACTATGATATACGGATCCTTTACAACCGGGGCAAGGCTAATGTGGTTGCGGTGCACTTAGTAGGATTTCTATGGAGAGTGTGTCCCACGTGGATGAGGGAAAAAAGGAGTTGGTAAAGGATGTCCATCGACTTGCAAGACTGGGAGTTAGATTGATCGACTCGACTGATGGCGGTGTTATTCTGCAGAATTGGTCAGAATTGTCCTTAGTGGTTGATGTCAAATCTAAGCAAGATGAGGATCCGACTTTGAGGAAGCTAAAGAAAGTAGTGCGAAGTCAAAATGTGGAGGTTTTCTCCCAAGGGGGAGATGGTGTGCTACAATACCAAGGTCAACTGTGTGTTCTGGATGTTGATAATTTGAGGGTCTTGATATTGCACAAGGCACATGGTACCAGATATTCCATCCATCCGGGATCCACGAAGATGTATCGAGACTTGCGAGAAATCTATTGGTAGGATGGTATGAAGAAAGATATCGCATAGTTCATAGCCAAATGTCATAACTGTCATTAAGTGAAGGTCGAGCATCAAAGACCGGGAGGCACACTTCAGGATATTAGCATCCCCACTTGGAAGTTTGAAGAGATCAATATGGTCTTCATTATAGGCCTACCTCGTACTCGCCGACACTATGACTCTATTTGGGTTGTGGTAGATAGGTTAACTAAGGCTACACACTTCCTACCGGTCAAGACCATGGATTCAGCGATTATGCCAGGTTGTATATTCGGGAGTTGGTTCAACTTCATGGAGTGCCCTTGTCAATTATTTCAAATCGAGGTACTCAGTTTACCTCTCAGTTTTGGCGGTCTTTTCAGAAGGGACTTGGGATGCAAGTTAAGCTCAGTACAGCCTTCCATCCGCAAATAGACGGCTAGGTAGAATGAACCATTCAGACCCTTAAGGATATGTTGAGGGCATGTGTTATGGATTTCAAAGGTAGTTGGGATGATCATTTTCCCTTGATCGAGTTTACCTATAATAACAGTTATCACTCTAGTATTCAGATGGCACCGTTTGAGGCTCTTTACAGGCGAAGGTGTAGATCTCCCATCGGATTTTTTGAGGTTGGTGAGGAAACTATGATAGGTCCAGATTCAGTTCATGAGGCAATGGTGAAGGTTCAGTTGATAAGGGACCGGTTGAAAACTGCTCAGAGTCGTTAGAAATAATATGTCGGTGTGAGGAGAAGGGATTTGTAGTTCAAGGTGGATGATTGGGTATTTCTAAAGGTATCTCCCATGAAGGGTCATGCGGTTTGGGAAAAAGGGGAAACTTAGTCCTCGATATATTGGTCCTTACCGGGTTATGAGGAGAGTTGGTAAGGTGGCGTATGAGTTGGACTTGTCTTCAGAGTTAGCTTCAATTCATCCTGTGTTTCATGTATCGCTCTTGAAAAAGTGCTTGGGTGATCCAACGTTAGTAGTCCCGGTAGACAGCGTTTGTGTAAAGGATAGCCTCAGCTATGAGGAAATTTCGGTGGAGATCTTGGATTGTGGGGTTCGGAGGCTGAGGAACAAAGAAGTAACTTTAGTTAAGGTATTGTGGAGAAACCAGCATGTTAAAGGAGCTACGTGGGAAGCCAAAGAGGATATGATGTATAAATACCCACACCTGTTCCCTACTGGCTCAGCTTTATTTTAAGGTACCAATTTTTCCCTAAGACACACTTGTTCTGTTCATGCGTACAAGTTTTTTTTATGATGAGTAAATGTATGAGATGTCTGAATTCAGTTCAGTTATGTAGTTCTCTTTGGAGGCAGACATTCTGTCAGTTTTCGATTATACCCCGGAAGCTCAAAGATTGGACCCGGGAGTTGAAATGGGAAAATTTTGGAATTTATGTTGCAGGGGCAGGATGAGTCGTGGGATGACTCGTGAGGGACCCCATGAGTCGTCAAGTGCCTCATGGGCAGTCTTGGAATAAAGGAAGGATCGATGTCCCCATGAGGGAGATAACGACTTGTGGTCAGTCCCCCACGAGTCGTCATGTCACTCATGGGGTGAGGTTGGGGTTAAGTTAGAAGAAGCTCCCAGTGTACTCAACAAATGGGACCCCACGAGTCGTGGCCTGTCCCAACGACCCATGAGGTGGGTCATGAGAAAGCCTATGTACTTTTAGTGGAGGATGAGGCAGTTTACTTGATAGGAAACACGACGAGTCGTTGCCTGTCCTGACGAGTCGTCAGGTCACCCGTTAGGGTCACCTGGTAGTTATTTTCTTCGAATTAGTAAGGGCTTTCTCATAATTTCCTAAACTCTTAAGGCCTAAACTATGTTGTTTTAAGGTCGGAATAGGGTATTTAAGGTGGGTTAAGTCCCTGATGCATACCCATTCCCATGCAAGAGCTTTTATAGAGGTTTTAGGGAGATTCATGGCCTTCTCCTCCAAGTTGCCATCAATTTCCTTGTGGGTTTTCAAGGAACTTCGAAATCAGTCCATCCACAATTATGTAGGGTTTTAGAATAGGTGAAATCCTTTCACACCCATGCCCAAATTTCCAATCTAATCGTGAATCCTCCTATTCAATTCTATAGGGTTTTACCCAAATGCATGAAAATGTGATTTCTCTTTATGGGTATGATTTAATTGAGTTTTAATTATTGAATTATGAATGATGGGCAGGTTTTATATTATTTTCTTTAAATTCATGTTTCACGCTTTTAAATCTAAAAATGCCCATTGATGAAAGTTCATGAAAGTTATGATTTATGATGAATACTGCATATTTTGAGTTTATTGATGATGGAAAAGCATGATTTCAAGTTCCCGTGTTTATGAGCATATTTTTGAAAGAATTTAATATGATTAAGCCCAATGCCCACATGTTGAAGAATGATTTATGATTTATGAAACAAATTACATGATTTATTGATTTATGATATTGGCCGATGAAAGAGGCCTTTGATTCTTGGCTAAGCATTTTTATAGGGGACCAATAATGGTAACTTTTATATTTTAGCCAATGAATCTTAATGCATGATGTTATTGATTTACGTATGAGCCTATATGCATGTTTTTGGGAGCTGTGTCTAGCACCGAGTAGCCCGTCGTTCAAAGGACTACGCCGGTGTCTCATAACCATGTGCCACCATGAGTTTCTAAATGATATGATGTATTGATCATGATCCCCTCAAATGTGATATGACGCCTAATGCACGACCCTCGCCTTTCAAGCCAGGGTCGGCTCTACCCACTTGAACGAGATAGTGGGGCATCATGAAAGGCTCTACCATGATGGTGTTGGTTATGACAAGTCCTCTCATTGTTCCGCATGTCTTATGCATTGTTATGTTTATGTTATTGGCTCAAGTTATTTTTTGATAAAGTTTACTTACGATTATGATAATGAATGATTTTTGAATGATTTGAAAGTCTTGAGCCTTATGTTTTCTTACGAAATTTATGAGACAAGAATGATGTCCTTCTCCTATGTTTATTTATGAGTTTATTATACTTTTAACGTCTGTTTTACTTACCTTGCATACTCAGTAAATTCCACGTACTGATCCCATACTTTCTATGTTGTATCATTTCATGATACAGGGTCTAGATCCCAGGCTCATCCTTATCCTTAGTCCATCTCAGTTTATGCTCTCAGCTTATTGGTGAGTCCTCATATTCCAAGGGCCGTTTGACATACTTTTATGTTATCTCGTGTTTAGTATTGTTCGGGTTAGTTGGGGTTGTTGTCCCATCTGTTACACCCCGGATTTTTTTTTGATGATTATATATCATATTAAGGGGATTATGGGTTGTATGTTGTCCGTAGGTGAGGAGGGAAACATGTGCAAAGGGAAAAAAGCGAAGAGTATGTGAAGTTTGTAAATAAGGGTCAATTTAAATGGACATATCTCCAAATATATAATGATTCATAGTTCCTATCTCCTATCAAATGAAATATATTTGAGTCTAGTTTACAGTGAAAAAAACCGCTCGTCAATCGGAGTTCAGAGTAAAAAGTTATGCTCGTTTGAAGACAGCACCGTCAGCTGGAAAAAACGCCCATGCGCGCGGGCGCCGAGACAGGGAGGGCACGTCGCACGGGCGCCGCACGCGGGCACCGCCCAACTTGCCTATATGAAGTAATTTTGAGCTAAAAAGCTCATTTCGACTCCGTTTCACTTCATTTTTTTTCAAAATTCACAGAATTAAGAGCTCTATCCAGTGGTGAAAACAAATCCCAAGTAAGAAATTGTATGCATAGGTCAAATTTCCTTATAGTCCAAGCTT
>JACEIK010001650.1:187292-198223 GCA_018107945.1 Datura stramonium | reverse complement strand
ATGGATCGACTTAGGGTCTCTCGGGGTCCCTTGTCCCGTGTCTACGATCCGGGTGTACGTTCGGGTCGTGACAATTATATAATGACGCACATTGTGGACAATGTAATTTCTTAGTTGGGGTGGGATGTTTTTTCTTATTGGTTATTTTTGGTCTTTGTTTCCCTTGTCGGGCTCAAATTCTTATGCTTTGAATGTGTCGCATCTTTAATTTTTGCTTAGTTGGATGAATTCTCTTGTCGGGTTTGTGTTGAATGAAATGTCGCTTTTTGACTTGTTAGTGCCATTGATTGGGTCCATTGTAAATTGTCAGATGTTTAATGACCCATATCTTTATTAATTGCCTTTGTTCATAGTAGTTAGAAAATAAACTCTAAGGGTTTTCTTTATACCATGTTCCTTTCAAGGAGCGATTTTCTTTTCTTTTCTTTTCTTGTCAAACCGGGTAATATTACCCTATGATAGATTGAGAGGAAACTTTCTTAAGGGAAACTACCGAATTTAGAGTTTTTGTGAGTCGTTTGTCGTACTTGCTTTTGAGAGATACCACTAAAAGTGTTTTAAATGGCATTAAAAATGGATTTTGAGGAATAAAGGGTGTTCAAATTTAAAACTGAGCACTCTTTTATCATGAGTTGCACATTCCTTGATTGGCTTTTCTATTCACATGCTATCTTGTGTAAAGTCATACTCTTGATGTGGTTGTAAGAATTATGTGAACTCCTTGAAGTGTGATGCCTTGTATCGTGAGGCTTTTAGCTTAATTTTCATGCATGTATGGTTGTCTAGAACTTTTCCTAAGTGTGACTCAAGGCGAAATCCTAGATGTAACTGCACTTAGAACATGATTTTAGGTTTTCTTTTGATAGTCACTTCACCTATATGTCCTCCTTGAACGTCCATCTTTGCTAGCCAATATTCAGCCTTTAACCCTTTTCTTTGAGAACCACATTACAAGCTTATTACCATTTTGTAATCCCTCTTTTGGAACCCATCCTCCCTAGTGCTAGTTGTGAAAAGAAATGAAAAATGGGACTCGATGCCCAAATTTTTGGGGAAAGGTAAGGGAGAAATGAGGCAAAAGCCTAAGTTTGGGGGGTTTGCAAACGAAAATGAGAATAATGTGTGAGCTTCAATGTGAGGTAGGACCAAATTGTGATGAAATGAATGAATTGGTTGGTTGAAAAACCTCTAAGCCTTAGAAGAAAAAGTATAGTTTAAAGGTGCTACCTCTTGCTTAGATGAGGCTAAGATGGAAACCAAAGAGATATAAGGGTGGCTCTTGATACAAAATTGAAGATGTTGAGCAAGGAGAGATACAGTGGGGTGATCTAAATAGAAATATAGAGTATGCAAAAGTGTTCATAAAAGGGCATTAGGGAGGTTCTAGTCAGTAGAACTAAAAAGTCATCTTACCTTTACCCCTGGCCTTCATTATGACCCCCAAGTCCTAATTGATTTTGAGTGTGGCAACTCTACATTAGTGGCGGGTTACACAAAGGGAAAGCCTATGAGTTAAGTGGTATGCATGAGAATTTCTTTCTGAGCGTGAGCATATTTTCCTTATTCTATAATCCCTTTGGGTGTGAATTTCTTGAAAATTAAATGGGATTCTCTCTTGATATGAGTGGCATCACTTCTATGGGGAACATGCTTGAATGTGTTCAAGGTAAAAGATGTGATTGAGAGAAGAGTGCAATGAGCTTTAAGACAATCTTTGAATGTAAATTTTCAATGACTTGAGATGTTACTTGAGCTTGTTTAATCAACCATGCCCTTATTGTGAATGAAAGAAACATTTGTGAATCATGCCAATTGTTTGTGGTTACCTCTTGAAGCATTTGCATAAACTATTGAGTCTTTTATTTTCATTGAGTCGGTGTGCAATTTTGGGGTAGTCTTAGTCCCAGTAGTCCCTTATGCACAACTCATGTGGTGTGACATGCTTAATTCAATTATTCAGCTGTGAAGAAATGTCTTACTTGAGGACAAGCAATGTTCAAGTTTGGAGATTTGATGAGTTGGTAATTTACCAACTCACTAGGATTTTAAACATGAGCTTTTTCTTGGTTTTCAAGTCATTTAGGAAGGTTTTATGTCCCCTCTCTTTGATTTTTGCAGATATTCAATGGAAACAGGTAAAGAGAAAATTGAACAAAAAACATGGTGTTGGAAGAAGAGTACCTGCATTTTGCAGGATGACACCTGCGAAACACAGGACAAACAAATGAAAACACTACTTTGAAGTTGAAGGAACACCTGCAGAACATAGGTCAGTACCGGCGAAACACAGGTGCAAATGCATAACTATGACTAGACTTCTGACTTCGCGGATGAGAAGTTGCGAAACGTAGGTGCCGCGCAAGTGAGGCTGGCTGTCAACAAAAGGGTAAAATCTTCCAGCATAAGAAAAGAGGAGCAGCTTTACCCTATTTTTGTACACCTTATGTAAAGAATAGAAGATCCTATTCCATTCCATTCTATTGAGTAGTTAGTTTTGAATTAAATTTTAGAGAGAGAAAATGAGAGCTTTTCTTTTATCTTCTTCATCTTTCTAAGGTAAAACCTCTATTGAAGAACAAAATTGATCTTGAAGTTTTTTCTTAATGATGAATGATATGGATTCCTTTGTTGGTTTAATCTCTTGTTCTTCATTTATGAGTAGCTAAACCTCTAGCTAGGGTGTGTGCATGATAAGGGCTAATAGATGTTTCTAGTTTAATCTTAGAATTTCTTATTTAGCATAAATCCATTATTTTCTTCTATTTTTTCTTGAAAAAGAGAAATAGGATATGGGTAAGAAAACAATGGTGGGTATTTGGGTTTTGATTGTGTAGGATTCGGCTAGATATAGCCAATATCCACTTTCATACACTTGTTTAAGAATTGAGGGTAGAGATAGTTTAATTCTACCCAAGTTATAGTGGTTGAAGTGTATGTGACCTTGGGGTTTGATAATCCGAGGCAAAAGGCACCCAAGTGGTCGAGAAACATCGGGAGCCTTCTTGTCCACGACTATTTATGTTCTATAAGTAATGCTTTGATTTGCTAGTTAACCCCAATCTGATCAATGCCCCATCCAGAGCACACCCCTAGTATTTGCTCATATTGTTACTTCAAAGTTGGTTGTCTTGTTTTTTTTTGTTGAGTTTGAATTCTTAATGTGATCATGCAAACCCTAATATTTACTTTACTATTTTTAATACAATGATGCTATTTGATTCACTTTTGATTGGCAACTTTTGTTTTTATCAATCTTCATCTCTTTTGGATTCGACCCCGACTCATGAGTTGGGTAAAAACTATTGTGAAAATTGTGTACACTCTCTCCTAGCGAGGACTGGATTTGGTCTTCATTAGTCCCATCACCTCGTCATAGTAGTAGAGGTTTTTCAGAAAATTATGTATAGATAGTTCAACATTGTTTTTTTTTTACATATTTATCCTTATGATACGCAGACTTCCGCTTATATCATGCTCATGCTTTATTTTTATTTAGTAAGGCTCTTATCATGCTATGTATGTGACACAGGTTAGATCTGAGCCTTTCGTAGTTCTAGGTCATGTGTCTCAATCCTCGGTCTCCACTCGGGTTATGAAAAACATAGTATAAAGCCAAGGTTTTGGTGTGTCCTAAGGTGTCTAAAAGCCGCGTTAAGTACAGTCTCTTCCATGGGTGTGACGTGCGCCACACTTATGGAAAGATGCTATAGGAAGTTTTGGAAAAGTTCCCTTCTTTCATGATCTATGTCATGCGATAAAGTACATCTCTCTATTCCCCTAACTAGTGCTAAATGTGTTTGTAGAAATATGTGTCCTCGTTGAGTGAATGGTAGAAGAAATAGCAATGAAAATGTCCATGGAAATGGAAATGGAGACGGGCATCAGCCATCCCCACCAGTATCAGTAGATCCCTTTCCTAAGCATGTTACCCATGTCGAGTTTAGGGCCACTTTTCAAATGTTGGCTTAGGATATCATTAGCCAGGTCAACCAGCAGATAGTGTCCCATGTCCACCAGAATTGAAATGCAGCGATAGCGAGAGTGCGAGACTTCCTCACGATGAACCCAACTGAGTTTCTTGGGTTGAAGGTGGATGTGGACCCATATGAGTTCATACGGGAGGTTTAGAAGACCACCCAGATTATAGGGGTGACAGGAGAGGAGAGTGCAGATTTAGCCTTCTATCAGCTGAAGGGGGTTGCTCACATATGGTACTGACAGTGGAAGAAGAGCAGGGGAATTGGTGCAGGTCCCGTTGGTTGGGATGAGTTTTTTACCGCTTTCTTGGACAAATTCTTTCCTCGAGAGTTGAGGGAGGCAAAGGTAGTTGAGTTCGAAAATCTGAAGCAGAACAACATAACTGTCCAGGAGTATGCCTTAGAGTTTACACGGTTGTCCAAGTATGCATCAGAGATGGTGGCTGATCCGAGGGATCGTATGAGCAAGTTCGTGAATGGAGTAGCAGATTCATTGGTCAAGGAGTACAAGACCACAATGTTGATCAATAAGTTAGATTTCTCCCAGCTAATCATATATTCCCAAAAGATAGAAGCAAAAAAGATGAAGGAGAAGGAGAGAGAGGCCAAGAGGGCCAGGACAAAGAGTGATGGGCACTTTTAGTAGAGATCCGATGGTGGTCACCGCTCTTAGTTCCACCAAAGGTCATCAGCTTGTAATGCTCCGGAAGCCCTAAGATCATACCTAGGAGTTAAAAATGGAGAAAATTAGAAAATCAGCACCAGGTCACAAAACGAGTCGTTCTGTAATACGTGGGAAGTGACCACAAGTTGTTAGGTGACTCGTGGTGAGGGATTGGCCTCAAGTTCTGAAATTTTGTAATGGGAAGACACCACAGGCATGGCCACGAGTTGTGGTTAGACCCCACGGCTCATTGAGTCAACCGTGGTCAAGATCAATCAAGGGTTAGTAGGATTTTGGATAGTGGAGGCCACGAGAGGGGACCACGAGTCGGGGTCAACAACATGATTCATTAGGTCCCTCATGGGGACCCATGGAGGAAAATAGACAGTGCAAACGACGATAGCAGGCCACGACTCGTCTCCTGGGATGATGACTCGTCCAGTCCCTCGTTGGGACTGGTAGTCAGTTTTTAACTACGAATTTATTAAGGGTATTATCATCATTCCTAAGCCCTAGGGTCCTATACTACATTCTTTTAAGCTATTTTAGGGTGTATTAAGATAGGTTAAGTCATTCAAACCTATTCAAAACTCATGCATGCAAAATTCAAGGGTGTAGAGGGTGATCAAGCATAAAAATCCCAAGGTTCTTCATCAATTGTTCTTCAATTCCTCTTGGGTATTTAAGGGAGTGATAGAATCCAAGTCTCTTAGGTATGTAGAGTTATAAGTGGGTGAATTCATTCACACCCATGCTCAATCTCTCCTAATTCATGAAATTTTATTTGAAAATCTTACGGGTGTTTATCCTAAATCTATGAAATCCTAATGATCTAGTGGGCTACTACCTCTTATGTTTTATTTCATATTTTACGAATCATGGGAAGATTTTACAACTAATTCAATTTTAAATTTATTGATTTATATTTCTACTAAATTATGTCCAATCATGCATGTTCTATGACAAATTGAGTTATGATTTTACCTTGATTTTTGTAATGTTCATTAACCCGTCATGATTTATGATTTACGATATGGATCTACTTAAATTCCCATCATGAATTTAATATTACTAAGCATATACATGTTTTATAAGTATGCAATGAACCTCATGATTTATGTTTTATGATTATGGCTGAGTCACGGGCCTTATCTTCATGGCTAGTTCATGTATTTACAAACATGTATATAATCATCATGATTTAACTAGCCTATGAAACTCATTTATATTATCATATGAGCACTGTATATATTTTCAGAGTATTATTTAACATCGAGTATGTTCGGAACCCAAGTTTTTCCCCAAATCTCAAAACTATGTGCCACCGTAGGTCATGATGAGACCTCGCTTGAGACTGTCCCCTTTTTCCTCAAATGGGCCTTTCATGAGTGATATCATGCCTTTCATGGTTCTACCCTTGGAAAGGTATGAACACCATCCTGACTAGGGGTTTACAAGTCGGGCTCCATGTGTGCTCATATGGGGTATGTCGGTTATAAGAATCTCCCACTATTCCTCATGATTTATGTATGATTATGATCATGTACTTTGTCTCTTGTCATGTTTAATAAATTTTTTCTCTTGTGAGTATGATTATGAATGATTTACAAATATTTTGAAACCTTAAGCCTAATGTTACATTATGATATTTATGTTATGATCATGTTGTCCTACTCTTATGCACTATTATGTATTTTAAACATATTTTTTACTTACCTTGCATACTCAGTACATTTCACGTACTGACCGCATACTCTATGTTGTATCATTTCATCATACAGGCCCCGATACTCAGATTTAACCTCGATCCTAGTTATCTTTCATAGCAACATCAGTCTCTATCAGTGAGTCCTCATCTGTCGAGGGCCCCTCTTTTATTCAAATATGTTGGTGTATTTCAGTTTCAGTTTAGAGAGTTAGTTGAGGTCTAGTCCCAACAACTCATCATGATAGAGGTTTTCTCGTACATAGTGTATGCTCAGCCTTAAACGCATGTGATGTATTTCAGATCTTATTCCATGTTGGACTTCCGCTATATTATGTGTGTTGAACCTTCTGCTTTTATTGATTGAGTTATTTGAATGTTCACACTATGGGTCGACTCAGAGTCCTTCGGGGTTCCTTGTCCTATGTCTCGATTAGAGCTTATGTTTGGTTTGTGACACAACTCCAACTCCATCATCAGCTAGCATTCCATCCAGATCCATACGTGACCATAGGGGTAGAACATCAGGCTCTAGAGGTCAGAGGAGCATGTAAAGGGAGCACATTTTTACAACTTGTAGAAAGTGTGGTAGGAAGAACCCTAGCAAGTTCTTGGTTGTTACTGATGGTTGTTTCATGTGTAGGAAGCCTGGACATATGCTCATAGATTGTCCTTCAACTAAGCAGGGTGACAGTAGAGGTCGTGCCTCAACTACCATTTCAGCAGCTCTAGCAGCTCACCCGTCTCAGCAAGGCGCCTATTCTAGCACAGCAGCGGACAGCGCCAGAGCAGGTTCTACACACTTTCTTCTCGATAGGAGCATAAGGTCTCACTCAATGTGGTTACGGTTATGTTACGAGTATTCCATCATGATGTTTATGCATTGTTATATCCAAGGGCTATATTTAATTTCGTGACCCCTTATGTTGCTATTAGTTTTAGAATCATTCCTAAAATCCTATCTGAATCCTTCTCAGTCTCTACTCTTGTCAGTGAGTCAGTTTTACCTCAATGGGTATGTAGATATTGCCTTGTCATGATTCTTCGAAAAGTCACCTCAGCTTAATTAGTGCATTTATATATGACTAATTTTGATGTTATATTTGGTATGGAGGGGTTACATATGTGTTATGCTTTAGTCAATTGCAGAACTCGTATGGTGAAGTTTCAGCTTCCAGGAGAACCCATCCTAGACTGGAAGGGTAGTTCAGTTGTTCCTGTAGGTTGCTTTGTTTTCTATCTCAAGGCCAGGAATATGATCTATAATGGTTGTGTAAATCATCTAGTTCGGGATAAGGATTTTTTGTCTGAGAACCTGACTCATCAGTCATTTCCTATTATATGAGTATCTGGAGATGTTCCCAGATGATTTACCAGGAGTCCCTCCCTAGCGGTACATTGACTTTTGAACCAATCTTCTCCTAGATACGCATCCCATATCCATTTCTCCTTACAAGATGGCTCCAGTCAACCTAAAAGAGTTGAAAGAATATTTGAAGGATCTCCTAGATAAGGGTTTCATCAGGCCTATTAGGTCCCCGTAGGGTGCTCCAGTTCTCTTCGTTTGGAAGAAAGATGGCTCCCTTAGGATATACATTGCTTATCGGTAGTTGAACAAGGTCACAATCAAGAATAAGTATCCCCTCCCTAGGATTGATGACCTGTTTGACCAAATTTAGGGTACTAAGTGCTTTACGAAGATAGACCTCAAATATGGCTATCACGAGCTCAGAGCAGGGAGAGTGATATTCCGAAGACAGCCTTCAAAAATCAGTAGGGTCACTATGAGTTCATAGTTATATATTTTGGATTACGAATTCTCTTGATGCTTTTATGGACTTGATGAATAGGGTGTTCAAGTAGTATTTAGATATGTTCGTGATTGTCTTCATAGATGATATTCTCATATACTCTCAGAAATAGGAGGAGCATGCCGCTAATTTGGGGATTGTGTTGCAAACTCTTAAGGATTGCCAGTTTTTTGCTAAATTCAGTAAGTGTGAGTTTTGTCTGAACTCAGTAGCATTCTTGGGTCATGTGGTGTCTAGTGAGGGTGTTTAGGTGGACTCTCAAAAGGTAGAAGTGAAGAATTGGCCTAAACCTGTTAGTCCTACATATATTAGGAGCTTCTCGGGTTTAGATGGCTATTGTAGGAGGTTCGTAGAGGGATTTTCATCCATTGCAGCACCATTGACTAAGTTGACCTAGAAGAAGGTCAAATTTTAGTGGTTTAATGCCTGTGAGAAGAGTTTTTAGGAGTTAAATACTCGACTCACTTTAGCCCCAGTACTAACCCTGCCAGAGGGCACAAATAGTTTTGTTGTGTATTGTGATGCCTCTAGGGTTGGTCTTGGTTTTGTGTTGATGTAGCATGGTAAGGTCATTACGTATGCCTCTAGACAGCTTAAGACACATGAGAAGAGTTATCTGATGCATGACCTAGAGTTGACAGCTGTGGTGTTTGCTTTGAAGATCTGGAGGCACTATTTGTATAGGGTGTATGTGGATATGTTCACGGACAACAAAAGCCTTTAGTACGTGTTCACTTAGAAGGACCTCAATTTTCTACAAAAGAGATGGCTAGAGCTTCTCAAGGACTATGACATGAGTGTCCTTTATCATTTGGGCAAGGACAATATAGTGTGGATGCTCTTAGTAGGTTGTCCATGGAGAGTGTGTCTCATGTTGAGAATGGGAGAAAGAAGTTGGTGAAGGATGTCCAAAGGCTTTCTTGTTTAGGGATTCACCTTATAGATTTAATGGATGGTAATGTTATTATTCGGAAAATGTCGGAATCTTCATTGGTGACATAGGTTAAAGAAAGGCAAGAAGAGGATCCTATCTTAGTGAAACTAAAGGAAGCTTTTTAGAATCAGAAGGTGGAGGTTTTCTCCCATGGGAGAGATGATGTAATTTGATATCAGGGTCGATTGTGTGTGCCGGCTATAGATGACTTGAGAGAGTAGATGTTGAGTGAGTCTTATGGCTCTCGGTACTCTATCCATCTAGGTGCCACAAAGATCTATAATGATCTATGGGAAGTCTATTAGTGGAATGACATGAAGAAGGATATAGCGGAGTTTGTGGCTAAGTGTTCGAATTGCTAACAGGTAAAGGTTGAGCATCAACAACCTAGAGGTACGCTTCAGGACATCAACATTACTACTTCGAAGTGGGAAGAATTTAATACGGACTTCATTACAAGTTTTCCTCATACACGCCGATAGTATGAATATACATGGGTGATTGTGGATAGGTTGACCAAATCAGCTCGTTTCCTATGAGTAAAAACTATTAATTTAGGCGAGGATTTTACTAGATTGTATATCGGGGAGTTGGTTCGATTGCATGGAGTGCTGTTTTCCATCATCTTAGATAGGGGTACTCAGTTCACCTCTTAGTTTTGGAGGTCAATTCAGAGGGGCCTTGGTACTTAGGTAAAGCTTAGCATAGTTTTTCACCTGCAGACAGATGGTCAGGCTGAGCAGACCATTCAGACTCTTAAGGACATTTTAAGAGTGTGTGTGAGTAACTTCAAGGGTAGTTGGGATGATCACTTCCCTCTCATCAAGTGTGCCTACAATAAAAGTTATCATTCCAACATTCAGATGGCTCTGTTTGAGGCTCTTTATAGGAAAAGGTGTAGGTCACCTATTGGATGGTTCGAGGTAGGTGAGGCTACATTGATAGGGCTAGATTCAGTTCATTAGGCTATGGAGAAAGTTTAGCTCATTATAGAAAAGCTGAAAATAGCTCAGAGTCGTTAGAAATCTTATGCATATGCTAGGTGGAGAGATCTTGAGTTTGAAGTTAACGATTGGGTATTTCTAATGGTGTCTCCTATGAAGGGAGTCATGAGGTTCAGCAAGAAGGGGAAATTAGTCCCTAATATGTTAGTCCCTGTAGCATTCTGAGGTGAGTTGGCAAGGTGGCATATGAGTTGGAGCTACAAATAGAATTAGCTTTGGCTTATCCAGTTTTCCATGCATCTTTGTTGAAATAGTGCATTGGTGACCCGACCTTACTTATTTCGGTAGAGAGCATTGGTTTGAAGGATAGCCTTACCTATGAAAGGTCCTGGTTAAGATCCTTGATCATCAGGTTCAGAAGTTTAGGAACAAGGAAGTAGTTTTAATGAAGGTCTTTGGAGAAATCACCTTGTTGAGGGAGCTATGTGGGAAGTCGAAGCAGATATGATGGCTAGATACCCACATCTTTTCCCTTCTGGCTCAGTTCCAGTATGAGTTACCAGTTTCCTCTTTAGTCCTCTACTGAGTTTGATGTCAAGTTCTTGTCTCTTAGTTCCTTTCATGTCATAGCATGCATGTCTGTTTCATGAATTCAGTTCAGTCTTGTAAATCAGTCCGGAGATAGTTGTTCGGTGGTTTGGATGACTACACGCAAGTGCACGTGGTTGAACAAGTAGTAAATGGCTCAAGTAAGCCAAGTATCGATCCCACAGGGACTGGACTACGGGGCAAATCAACTCAAGTGTCAATTAACTGTAACTCTAAAAATGCAGACAACAATGTAAAGAAAAGTTTTTATATTTTGTTTCCTAAATTTGTACTAAGTCTAAAATGAA
>JACEIK010001650.1:110008-131931 GCA_018107945.1 Datura stramonium | reverse complement strand
GAAATCAAAAAGGGAATTACTTACCCTTTCTTGGAGATGTTATTAGCTAAAGTAGGAGTAAACTCCTACTCTTTCCTCTTCCTAGAATCATCTAAAAATGTAGCAACATCACAATCAACCAGAAGACAACAACAAGCCATGACTTTCTTCCAAGGTTGTCTTTTCAAAGCCCAAAAGAGACAAGAGTGAAGTTTCTTACTTGGGATATATTTTCACCATGTGATAGGGCTTTGAATTCTCTGAATTCTAAAAAAAATCAACTAAAACGGAGTAGAAATGAGCTTTCTAGCTCAATTTTACTTCATATAGGCGGGTTGGCCAAGGCCTTGGCGCCCACGTGCGGCTCCTGTGCGACATGCTCTCTCTCTCGCGCGCTTGCTGCATGCATGTCTCGGCGCCCGCGCGCTTTTTTAGCCGACAGTTCTATCTTCAAACGAGCATAACTTTATACTCCAAACTCCCATTGACAAGCGGTTTTTTTCACTGTAAACTAGACTAAAATACCTTTCATTTCATAGGTTATGGGACTTCTGGATCATTATATGTTTGGAGATATGGCCATTTAAAGTTGACCCTTATTTACAAACTTCACATACTCTTCGCTTTTCCCTTTGCACATGTTTTCCTCCTCACCTATGGACAACATAAAACCAATAAGTCCCTTAATATGACATATAACCATCAAATAATCATCAAAAAAAATTTTGGGGCGTAACAATCTGAACCTGTATCATGAAATGATACAACATAGAGTATGCGGTAAGTACTTGGAATGAATTGAGTATGGAAAGTAAGTAAAACAGGCTGCGTAAGTAATACTGAAATCATGCCTATCATAAATCATAACATCATAAGATTCTGAGAGTAAAGGCTGCAGCTGGTATATAAAAACATGAATAGACATAAACTAAAATAAGTGCATATGGCTTGCCATATCCGAAATCATAGGTAAAAACTCGTAAACTGATACTTGGATCAAATCTACTGAAAACATGATATAATATCTTATAGTATATGCATTACTGAAATCCTGAGGAACAATGGGAGACTCATCTTAACCGACAACCACCATGTATGAGCGCATGATGATCCCACATCTTGCCCACGCAGAGGAGGGCCATCCTAAGCCTTGCTAGGGCAAAGGATTAAATAAGGTGTGATATCACGATGGGCCCTTGGGCCGGAGAAACGCTCTCTTGAGAGGCCCCAAAGAATACCTATGTTGGCGCGTAGTTTATGAGACGCAAGAACCTTGGAACCCCTAGCCTACTCAGTGCTAGACACTACTCCCAAAACACATATAATGCTCGTATAATAATATATCAAAGCATAACTTAAATCTTAATATGGGGAGTCTTGACTCCAAAACTTTAGGTAACTAAACCTATTAGCCTTGGCTAAATCATGAAATCATGCTTAACTTGAGTGGGCTTGTCCAAATCTTGAAATTATACTTGTATGAAATAGACATCATAAGTAAAATCATAAATATATTCATGGGTAATTTGTAAACATTCATACATGCTAGATATTTGATCTTGGGCGTATTTATACGACCAAACTCCGTATTTTAAACCATATGGGAGCCTAGTTAAGGATAATATTGATGTATTCATGCATGTTTTGAGTTAAATATGTTTTTTTCAAACTAATAATTGTGTTGTGACTATTTGCAGGTGGATAAGACAAAAATGTCAGCGGGAAGTAGCGAGTGAAACTCTGAGTGGGAGTATGGGAATGTTTGGAGAGCGTTAGCACTGATTTGGAAGTTCACCATCGTGTCACGTTAAGGATTGTTTGCATTGAAAAATGTGCCACAGTGCATGGGTAGAAGAAGAAAATTATTGAATTTGGAAGGTGCAAAACAGTAAGCGTACGCGACAGGTCCGTGTCATGGAGAAGACTTGGCGCGTTAAGCTCCATCAAACGGAGCTTAAGAATTCAGATATTCCAAAATTCCAGTGAAGGTCCACGACAGCTCCGTGTCACGGACCAAATCCTACGCGTTTAGTCCGTGACATGGAGCAATGGTTTCCAGCTTTGTCCCATTTCCAGTGCACCTCCGTGACAACTCCGTGTCACAACTCTGGTTCTCCGCGATGAGCTCCATGCCACGGAGCTAGTTTGTCACAGTGTAATTTTTCACCTGTATAAATAGAACACTTAGAATATTATTTTTCATTATCTGAAAAATTAGCAAGAACGTGGGAAACTACAGTTGAGTTGAAAAAATTTCTAGGGTTATTTCTCTTCTCTTTTCTTCAAAATTTCAATTGTTTCTATGTTAGAAACTTGTTTGAAGATGTTTAATCAAAAAATGAGTGGCTAAATTACCTAATTTCTGAGGTTAAGGCTATTTGTATGATTGTATACTTTTATTTTATTTTCAGCTGAACATTCTTCTCTCTTGAATGGTTGTTCTCTATTCCTGCTTTTGGTATTTTAATGTTTGGCCAATATTGAGATAAATTTATAACCTTAATTTGACTATGAAAGGATATTTATTAGGGTAGAACGAGGAATAGGGGAATATGTTCTCATCTTTGCTGTAAATTGAAGGTGAGATTCACGTGCATGATAGAAATATACTTGTAATGCAATTTTGGTTAACAATGGAAACTAAGTAGACTAAACCTAAGATGAGTTATTGCATTACAAATTGATATGTGTAACTGCAAGGTTCATATTTAGGCTATTAACTAGAGGTTCAAAAGACCATAGTCAGACTTAAAGTTTTCCCAACCATCAACTCGGTAGAGAAGACAGCTGAAGTGAAATATAAGTTTTACATGACCGCATTCCATGCCTTAACCTTAGATTGTTCTTGCTATTGTTTCAATCGATTTTCTTAGCTTCATTTAGTATTACTTCATATATTATCAATTATCAAACACCTAATTCATAGTGTTACTTACACACTTGCATAGATTGATTTTGAATACTAAATAGAAAAAATCACTAAGTTATAGTCCCTGTGGGTTCGATNCATGTTCTCCTACTATTATGAACTTTTATGTATTTTAAATGTCCCCTGTGGGTTCGATATCCATCTTGAAAGAGCCACATATTACTTGTACGATCACGTGCACTTGCATGCGTTTAGGCAACAACAAGTTTTTGGCGCCGTTGCCGGGGACTGGCGAAACTAGTGAAATATTTGAGTTTTAGTTTTTGCAAGTCTTGTGCAAGTGTTGACAACCTGATCTTAGCTGCTACCCTTGTAGGTATAGGGCAATTTCTGAACGCTGACAAGGAATAAAGAATTGGTGGACCCATTTCTGGAGCCGGAAAGACAGTTTCATTTACAAAGGAGAGAAGCTCTTGAAAGGAAGTTGCAGTTTGTTACAGAGGGAAATTCTGGAACAACAACAACATCCACCAGTTAGGCAGGTGGAGTTAGTGCCTGAAGTAATGGTAGCAAGACCAGTACGTGAGGTGGAAATTCCACACGCGAATAATGTTACCTCTAGCATCCATAGACCGGAGCCAAGAGGTAGATTTGAGATGAACAGAACATGGTGCAACTTTTACACACTAGCAGACAATTTATAGGTCTTCCCCATGAAGACCCGCAACAACACCTACAAAATTTTCAAGAGATCAGTGACACATACATACCCACAGGGGTATCATCAGATTATGTGAGGCTTACATTGTTCCCGTTTTCCTTGCTGGGGAAGCGAAGAGGTGGATAAAGGCTGAACCACCTAACTTTATTACCACATGGGATGATCTGACAAATAAATTCTTAATCAGGTTCTTTCCTTCGGGGAAGACAGCAAGGCTTAGAAGTCAGATTCTAAGTTTCAAACAGAGAGGGTGAGAACCTGTACCAAGCCTGGGAGAGGTTCAAGTCTATGCTGAGAGATTGTCCTCACCATCATCAGTCCAATGATGTGTTGGTGCATACTTTTATAGAAGGCTTGGAGCCTCACACCAAAATCCTGTTAGACTCTGCAGCTGGTGGGAAGGCTTTGGAAAAGACGTATGAGGAGTTGTATACACTGTTGAACCGTATTTCGTAAGGCAACCTAGAATGGAATGCTGACACAACCAGAGGTGTGGTGAAGAAAGTGGCAGGTGTCTTGGAGGTAGACGAACTCACAACTATTGCTGCACAAATAGCCGCACTATAAAATCAGATGAATACTCATTTCAGTAACATGAGCCTACGGTAGCCACAAGCTCCAGTCAATACAGTCCAGCAAGTGTGGTGTGAAGTTTGTGGTAGCAGTGAGCACTTAGCCGATACATGTGGTTCTAACCAAAACTCAGTTTACTTTGTCGGGAATGCGTAGAGGAGCAATAATCAGCAGTATGGAAACACTTACAACCTCAACTGGAGGAACCATCTGAATTTTTCATGGGTTAGTAATAGTCATCAAGGGAAAAGCTTGAATTAGGGCCTGCACAGAAACCAGGGGCACATCAGAATTTCTAGCCTCAATTCAGAGGGAATAATGTGCCTGCCCCATCCAGAAACAATGAGGATATGTTGAAGACCATTATGGACAACCAAGCTCAGATGACAGTTGACTAGGTGAAATTAACAGCTAACATGAAAAATCAACAGTTGGCTACAAAGTCTTTGGAGATTCAGTTGGGACAGCTAGCTGGTCCACAAAATACTTGACCCCGGGGCGAGTTTCCAAGTAATACAAACACCAACCCCAAGTAGGTAAATGTTGTCACCACCAGGAGTGGAAAACAACTGAAGGAGTTGGTGCCAGAAAAGCCAGTACACCAAGCTGAAACAACAGAGGAGGTCTAAGCTAATGATAAGGAAGTGGGGAGTGGAAAGGCAACAGAAACTGAGAAGTCACCACCACCACCCCCATTCCCGCAGAGATTGAGGAAGCATAGGGAAGAAGCATGCTCCAAGAAATTTATGGAAGTATTTAAGCAGGTACACATTAATCTTCCTTTGGTAGATGTTTTGCAGGGAATTCCTAAGTATGCCAAGTACATAAAGGATATTGTAGGAAACAATAGCAGATTGACGGAATATGCCACAGTTGCACTTACTGAGGAGTGCACTTCTCAGATACATAATAGATTGCCTACAAAGCTCAAAGATCCGGGAAGTTTTACTATCCAGATCACTATTGGGCAGTCCATTAGAGCCCGTGGTTCATGTGATCTAGGAGCGAGCATTAACTTGATGCCTACCTCTGTATTCAAGAAGTTGGGTTTAGGTAGTCCAAGACCCACCACGGTGATTTTGCAGCTAGCTGATCGCTCATTGGCGAGGCCCAATGAAATTGTAGAAGATGTGCTAGTGCAAGTGGGCTTCCTTATTTTTCGGTAGATTTCATAATCCTTTATTTTGAGCCAGACTCGGAAGTCCCATTTATTTTGGGACGTCCCTCTTTGGCAACCCAACGAGCTCTAATAGATGTAGCTGCAGGGCAGCTAACAATGAGAGCTCATGAAAAGGTAGAAGCATTTGATGTCTGCAAAGACATGAAGCTACCTACTATATATGAAGAGTTTTCATCCATTACTGTTGTTGATCAAGAGTATGCACTTCAGCTTATTAGCCCGAATGATCACTTGGAAAGAGCTTTGGTGGGACATGATCAGTTTGGGGATATGGAAACTTATGAAATGGTGCAAGCTTTGGATGAGGCCAAAATGTTGTTTTGAAATAAGGAGTTCGAGCCCCTACGTCGGTCCTTAGAGCCTCCACCCAAGACATCAATCGAGGAGGCCCCCAAATTGGAGCTGAAAGCATTGCCTCCACACCTTCAGTATGTATTTTTGGGAGAAGCTGACACATTTCCGGTCATTATTTCATCAGAACTAACAGATTCATAGGTTCAAGTAGCATTAGTGGTTCTAAAAAGGAGAAAGAGAGCCATAGGATGGCAAATGTTAGACATCCATGGAATCAGTCCGGCTTTCTGCATGCACAAGATATTAATGGAGGAAGGATCCAAGCCAATTGTACAACATCAAAGGAGGTTTAATCCAGTGATTAAAGATGTAGTGAGGAAGGAGGTGATTAAGTGGCTAGATGCAGGAGTGGTATATCCTATCTCCGACAGTGAGTGGGTCATCCCGGTTCAGTGCATCCAAAAGAAAGGGGGCATGACAGTTATCACTAATAAGAAGAATGAGTTGATTCCCACTCGCACAGTCATAGGTTGGAGGATTTGCATGGATTACAGGAAATTAAATGAGGCCACCCGGAAAGATCACTATCCCATACCATTCATCGACCAGATGTTGGACAAACTTGCAGGCTAGGAGTATTATTGTTTTCTAGATGGCTATTCTGGATATAATAAAGTAGTTATATCCCCAGAAGACCAATGAGAAGACCACATTCACCTGTCCCTATGGGACATATGCCTTCAAGAGTATGCCCTTTGGGTTATGTAACGCATCAACCACCTTCCAACGATGCATGATAGCTATATTTCATGACATGGTGGAAGATTATGTAGAGGTATTTATGTATGAACTATCTTCTTTTGGTAACTTGTTTGCTTTATGTTTGCAGAATCTGGATAGGGTCTTGGTTAGGTGTGAAGATACAAACCTGGTGCTAAATTGGAAGAAGTGTCACTTTTTCGTCAAGGAAGGCATTCCTTGGAAACAAAGTGTCACAAAGTGGCTTGGAGGTTGACCGTGCAAAGGTTGAGGTGATTGAGAAGTTGCCACCACCAATGTCTGTTAAGGGTGTCCGCAGGTTCTTGGGACATGCTGGATTTTATAGACGGTTCATTTGGGATTTCTCAAAGATCTCTAAACCGATGTGCCAACTGCTAGAAAAAGATGTGAAGTTTGAGCTTGGGGAAGAATGTGATAAATATTTTGAGGAGCTGAAGAAGAAGCTGGTGGAAGCTCCCATTCTCATTGCTCCTGACTAGAAACGCCCGTTTGAGCTGATGTGTGATGCCAGTGATGTGGCTGTGGGTGCAGTATTGGGGCAGAGGAGAGAAAAGATTTTTCACTCCATATACTATGCTAGCAAAACACTGGATGTTGCTCAAGTGAATTATACTGTCACAGAAAAGGAGATGCTGGCGCTTGTTTATGCATTTGATAAATTCAGGTCCTATATGGTTGGGAAAAAAGTGGTGGTATACACAGATCATGAGGTCATCCGCTACCTATTCAACAAGAAGGATGCTAAACCCAGGTTGATTCGGTGGGTATTATTACTGCAGGAGTTCGACTTGGAAATCCGCGACAGGAAGAGCAGTGAAAATCAGGTAGCAGATCATCTCTCACGACTAGAGGACAGGTCACATGTGAGTGATGTTGAGCTCATCCGAGAAGAGTTCCTAATGAGCAACTCTTGGCACTGAGTGTGGCGGAACTTCCGTGGTATGCGAACATAGTGAATTGATAGTAAGTGGAGTGTACCCACCAGAGCCAACGGCTCAATGAAGAAAGAAGCTGAAGCATGAGTCTCGGTTCTATATGTGGGATGAGCCTTATCTATTCAAGCAAGGGCCATATCAAGTGATGAGACCGGTGCATTCCAGAGAGTCAGGTAGTTGAAGTGTTGAGAAGCTGTCATTCCTCGCCATATGGCGGTCATCATGGAGGAGAGCGCACTACTCATAAAGTGCTCCAGACAGGTTTCTTTTGGCCAAATTTATTCAAAGATGCAGCAGCATATTCCAAGTCTTATGATTAATGCCAGAGAACGAGAACAATCAGCAGAAAACATGAGATGTTGTTGCACAATATCTTGGAAGTCGAGGTGTTCGATGTGTGGGGGATAGATTTCATGGGGCCCTTTCCACCGTCGTTTGGTAATCAATATATTTTGGTAGCGGTAGATTATGTTTCCTAATGGGTTGAGGCCGCAACTTTTCTCACTAATGATGCCAAGGTAGTGGCCAAGTTTGTGAAGAAGCAGATTTTTACTAGGTTTGGAACCCCACGAGCTATTATTAGCGACGGAGGTTCACACTTTGTTAATACCTGGTTCCAAAATTTATTGGCTAAATATGGAGTTCGACATAAGGTGGCTACAACGTATCACCCTCAAACTAGCGGGCAAGTAGAAGTATCAAACATGAAATTCAAGCAGATTCTACAGAAAACTGTGAATGCTCAACGAAAGGATTGGGCAAGCAAATTAGATGATGCTTTGTGGGTGTATAGGACTGCCTATAAGACGCCAATTGGGACTTCACCTTATCGGTTAGTATATCGGAAGGCCTGTCACTTGCCTGTGGAGCTTGAACATCAGGCATATTGGGTCGTGTGGAAGCTGAACATGGATCCCGAGTTAGCTGGGAAAAAGCGGTTGTTGAAATTGTATGAGCTGGATGAGTTTCATTGGCATGCATATGAGAGTGCTAAGCTATACAAAGAAAAGAGTAAGAGGTGGAATGACAAGCATATAGTGCCTCGAATCTTCGAACCTGGACAAATGGTGTTGCTAATCAACTCCAAGTTGAAGTTATTTCCAGGGAAGTTGAGGTCTAAGTGGTCTGGACCATTTGAGGTAGCTAGGATGACCCCATATGGGGCGGTTGAATTGTGGCAGGAAGATAAAAGTGCCACATTCTTGGTTAATGGTCAAAGGTGTAAGCACTACTGGGGTGAGGGCGTTAATCGAGAGAAGACGTCTATTACCTTATCTGATGAATGAAGGTGAGCTGGGTCGTGTTGCGACGGTAAATCAGGCGTTGCAAGGGAGGCAACCTGTGAATGTAATAGTTAGGATTTACTTTTGAAAAATGAAAAGTCATGCCCCGACTGAAACTATGGCATTGGGTGGGAGGCAACCCACCATTTTCTAACGGTTTGATGTGCTTGAGGATTTGTAGAATGCTAAAGAGCTCATAAAATGATTGGAGGAGTGGCATTAAGCCCATAAGTGCCAAGGTAAATAAAAAGAGAAATTTGGCTTAGACAATACGCCTACGCGACAGCTCCGTGACACAGAGCAGGATCACCATGTTAGGCTCCTTGTCACGGAGGCATGTTGCATGGGTAACCCCTGAGACAGTAGGGCTCCGCGATTGCTCTGCGGCAGGGAGCTGCTTCTCCGCGATAGCCTCCATGCCACGTTGAGGTATATTTCGCGACGGGCTCACTTAAAAAAACCGTGTCGGTGGTCCGAAACCCTCCCTTTTTAACCCCAAAATCAACATTTCAGCCTCATTTTTCACTCCTCTACGTGACAAAACTCCCAATCCCCCTCCCCCCTTGAACGTGACATGGAAAAAGGGCCTCAAGAATCACCCCTCTACATAAAACTCAACTTCACATGTATGTTTTAGTTTTCTTCTTCCTTTCTTATGTAAATTCTTGGCATGAACATATGGGTAAGCCAAGGTCAACCCTTATTCTTGTGAACTCGGTAGAAATAAGTTTTTGATTCTTAATCATGCCATTATTTGACGATAATTGATGCTTGCACTTGATAATAACATGTGTTCTTGAATTTGGCATAGAAATTAAGTGTAGGGTGCTTGATGGGTTTAGGGAAGAAGAAAAGGGGGAGTGAAAAACAAAAATTGGGAAATTCATGCTTTTGTTCCTGAATTAGTTTTGCAACGAGTGTTTGGATGTGCATATTAGGAGAGGATAGCACTGTTGGGCTGTAACATGGGAATTGGAAATTATCGGGTAAATGTGGGCATGTAAAAATTGTAAGGTCCTGATTGCAAGTTCTCAACTGCTTGAAGTCTGAGTAAAGCAGTAGTGACTTCATGTAAATGCTTGTGTCCTAAGTCTGAGTTATTTAAGTGTTCGAAGTCTGAGTAGTACACGATAATTGCCAAGTTTAATATCTCAATGCGAAGTGCCTTCAGTGAAAATGTTGTATAATGTTGTGTTTGCTCAATCTTGTCAACGTGTTGATTATGTTAAATTGTGGGAGAAACTAGTCATTGAAGTGTATCGAAGGGGAAGTCTGAGTATCCGAATGACTATGACTAGTGAAACCACGCTAGCAACTAAGTGTGGGGTAATCAACTGAAGCCTTGCCTTAGTGTTGGCTAGCCATGTTAGTTACTAATGAATGTGGTCTACGTGTTTTGGATGAACAGGAACAATTTCCGCGAGACAAGATAAAGGGAAAGGTGTCTCATCCTCTGGAACAGGCTGAAAAAGGCTCTGTTTGGGCGCAACTGTGCCAGTAGCCCTACCAATTCCTAGGGGCCAGAAAAGACGATTCGGTACTAGATGGGTGGTGGAAGAAGGAAAAAAAGGGTATGCAAAGCATAAGGAGTCAAAATACTTTCCGGAGGAGCAAATTGATCGGGAGAGTTTGGCACAGGAGTTCCCTCGGATACTACAGAGGATACACACCTTGGGCATGGACTTCATTTTCAATGAGCTAGGGAGTGTAATTTACACATGGTGCAAGAATTCTACGTGAATTGGGACCCCAATCTTCGCAGCCACATAGTCAAGATTCGGGGTCAGGTTGTTCCATTTAAGGCACATCATTAGAATGCAATCCTGGGGACACCTGACACAGATCTGCACCCACTCCGCCAGCTTAATATCACCCTACCATATGCCGATATCTGGTACACATTATGCGGCCAGCGATCAACAGCCAGATGGATCCACCACAAAGAGAGAGGATACCACCAGACACTGCCCTATTCTCAAATGAACAGAGAGGCCCGAGTTTGGCTGAAGATTGTCTACACCTGCCTCATTCCAGGAGTGCATATGACTGATGTCACCAGGGATAGAGTCTTCTTGGTATACACCTTGATGAAAAATATTGAGATTAATGTCAGAGCGGTAATCAAATCAACCATGAAAAAGGCATGGCTGCATCAGGGGCATAGATATGGTTTTGGAGGTCTTCTCACCACCTATCTCAAAAGCTAGGACATTGAAGTAGAGGCTCTAGACTATAGACCAAGGGTAGAACGACGCGTTGTGGACGTGACCAAGACTAAGGCGCCAGACACCACATATAGGCCAATTCTCACATTAGCTGAGCGACACGCTCGAGATGAAAATTATGCATCCCAGATGTTTGGAGTACAAATGCTACAGCTGCGCATTGGAACGGCCTGCAACAGAAGATGAGTTGTGTCAAGTGGATAGGGACTACCCGATGAACGAGCATGCTAGAGTCATGTGCAGGATTGGCCCAGCGTTTGTAGAGGCGGTGGATGATGATGTACCCACCGATGAGGAGAGGCGTCGGGAGGACTCAGATATTGAGTCAGATGATGATGAGGCGGATGACTCTAACCTCGGTGAGGAGGCCTTTGCACCGGATGAGGAAGTTGAACCAGTTTTTTGATCAGGGAGTCTTTGCCACCCTAACTCTATTTTTACATTGATCTGTTGCAAGCACTGAGGACAGTGCTCATTTTAAGTGTGGGGTGGTTATTTTGTGTCTGTTTATTTATGTGATTTTTTTACTGTGGCATGTATAAATTGGTAAAATAGACTCTATGTTTCTGTAATTTGTGGCTAGGAACAAGATGTGGTACTCGGTCTGTAATAGCTAGTAAGCTTATGTGTTTCTGTAATTTGTGGCTAGGAACAAGATGTGGTACTCGGTCTGTAATAGCTAGTAAACTTATGTGTTTCTGTTCCTATGTTGTACTGTTGCTTGTGATTATTTTTCATGTTTTTTTCTTGGGTTTCTTGGCTTTTGTTTTCGGTGCTTTTCCAGAGAATAGTCCCTTTGAGCCGAATAGGATTTGTTAGTTATAGGTAGAGACTGTTCCCTATGATGGATGGATGATGACCGTCTTAAGGAAAATTAGTCACTTCTATGAAATAAAATCATCTCTATTGGGCTGAAGCACTTCACTTGGTTAGATGCTAGACTTCATGGAATATACATTTGAACAAGTAAATAGTGAGGAGAAAATGGTAGGATCACATAGGTCGTGGTGTTTAACTCTAAATTACAAAATTGTAGGTTTAATTGTCCTTGTCACTCAATATGGATGAAATCATAAAAGGGGTCTAAGCTAACCAAAGGTGAGCCTCTGTGCCATGTGTGGTGAGAGCTAGTTGTATTTCTTGCAAACTAACGTCTAGAATTTGTCTTGCGTGTACGAAAAGCTGAAAGTGGCATTAATCTTAGCGGATATGATTAAGACACTTCTTTGTGAACTGAGTTAGTTGACCCATCTCATTCAGTGTCCCTTACCTTGATGATTGTCCCTAGTGAACCCCGTTTGAGCCTTTAAGCCTAATTTTATTGGAACAACCTCACTAAGGAGCCTTACCCCGTTTGTTCAAATGGCCTCAATGTCACTTTGATCCAAATAGATCCTATTGCACTTTATAGAGACAATATTCCAAAGGAGATTATCAAAAGAACATGGGAAGAGTAAAGGGAGGAAGAAGTGGTGTGTGTACTTCATTTGTTAGTCATAAGCTATATATATATACAAAAAAAATATGATGAGAATAAATAGGTGAAAGGAAAAAACACTTTGAAAGGAGGTGGAGTGAAAGACGAAAGAAGTAAGGTTTTGAAAAGCAAAATGTGTAATTGTCTTAATATGCATAGGGATAAGAGTCACTACAACCTAAATAATCCTACCAGTCCCTTAGCCGACATTACAACCCGGGAAAAATCCTTTTGATCCTACAAGTGATGTTATGCTCGATTGAGTAGTACACTATAGGCAAATTCATGATGCATTAGATTTGCTTGAAATAATCCTTGGAGCATGAGTGATTCAGTTATAGAATGTGCTTAGTTGTGATCATCTTGATTTCATGGCAGTAGAAACATTGTACATAAGTGAAGGCACATAATGGTGGACCCTTGGTTAAGTTAATGACCTCACTACTATGATTCAAACATGTTGGACAGATTTTCGGTTGAAAAGTTATTCATTAGGGCTTGTGTGATGCTGCTTATGAAAATGGTTAGTGAAGACCATGCTTGATGAAATGAATTGTACTCTATGATTAAAGTGTTTAGCACAACTAGGTGTGAGTTACCTTGGTCCACTAATTATGGTAATGTTGTTGAAATCATGTCGAGGATACTAAAATATTATCCGAGGAAGAACAAGGTTATAAGTGTGGGGTGGTGATCTTGGGTTTATTTATACGATCAAACTCCGTATTTTCAACTATACGGGAGCCTAGTTAAGGATAATATTGATGTATTCATGCATGTTTTGAGTTAATTATGTTTTTTTCAAACTAATAAGTGTGTTGTGACTATTTTGCAGGTGGATAAGACAAAAAAATTTCAGCGGGAAGTAGCGAGTGAAACTCCGAGTGGGAGTACGGGAATGTTTGAAGAGCGTAAACACTGATTTGGAAGTTCACCACCGTGTCACGTTAAGGATTTTTCACATTGAACAATGTGCCACAGTGCATGGGTAGAAGAAGAAAATTATTGAATTTGGAAGGCGCAAAACATTAAGGGTACGCGACAGGTCCATGTCACGGAGAAGACTTGGCGCGTTAAGAATTCAGAAATTCAAAAGGTCCAGTGAGGGTCTGCGACAGCTCCGTGTCATAGAACAAATCCTACAACATTCAGCTCTATGACACGAAGCAATGGTTTCCAGCTTTGTCCCATTTCTAGAGCACCTCCGCGACAACTCCGTGTCACAGCTCTGGTTCTCTACGATGAGATCCGTGCCACGAAACTAGTTTGTCACAGTGTAATTTTTCACCTGTATAAATAGAACACTTAGAATTTTATTTTTCATTATCTGAAAATTTGGCAAGAACGTGGGAAACTGCAGTTAGGCTGAAGAAATTTATAGGGTTATTTCTCTTCTCTTTTCTTCAAAATTTCAATTGTTCCTATGTTAGAAACTTGTTTGGAGATGACTAATCAACAACTGAGTGGCTAAATTACCTAATTCTGAGGTTAAAGCTATTTGTTAGTTTTGTATACTTTTATTTTATTTTCAGTTGAACGTTCTTCTCTCTTGAATGGTTGTTCTCTATTCCTGCTTTTGGTATTTTAATGTTTGGCCATCATTGAGATAAATTTATAACCTTAATTCGACTCTGAAAGGAGAATTATTAGGATAGAAAGAGGAATAGGGGAATATGTTCTTATCTTTGCTGTAAATTGAAGGTGAGATTCGCGTGCATGATAAATATACTTGTAACGCCATATTTGGTTAACAACGGAAACTAATTACACTAGACATAAGATGAGTTATTGCATTACAAATTGAGATGTGTAGTTGCAAGGTTCATATTTAGGCTATTGACTAGAGGTTCGAAAGACCATAGTCAGACTTAAAGTTTTCCCAACCATCAACTCGGTAGAGAAGACAGCTGAAGAAAAATATAAGTTTTACATGACTGCATTCCATGCCTTAACCTTAGATTATTTTTGCTATTGTTTCAATCGATTTTCTTAGCTTCATTTAGTATTACTTGTTATATTATCAATTATCAAACACCTAATTCATAGTGTTACTTACACACTTGCGTAGATTAATTGTGAATACTAAAATAGGAAAAATCACTAAGTTATAGTCCATGTGGGTTCGATATTCGGCTTGAAAGAGCCACTATATTACTTGTACGACCACGTGCACTTGCGTGCGTTTGGGAGACAACAATATTTCATCATACTTGAAACCCTCAATAATAAACTATAGTTTTTCATAAACTTGCATAATTGGGCATAATCTTCTAAAACTTGAACTCGTGAATATGTGATTTAAAAACATGCATAAAAATCTTCCCATTAATCATCAAACATACTTTAAAATACGGGGATAATCAACTTATAAACAATTTGAAGAAATCTATGAAATTAGATTGAAATAACTTTTAAATCATAATTTGAATTGAGACTTGCTCCATAAAATTAAGCAGAATTATGGGCACGAGGGTGGAAGAAATCCTCATTCCTGGCCTCACATACCTGGGTAAGCTGAATCTACACCCTTCCTTGAAAGCCCAAGAGATTTGGGAAAGAACTTGAGGAATTCTAGGCTTGATCTCTTATGGGATCCTCTAAACTTGCATGGGACGGAAATGGGTTCGAATTGGCTAAACCCTCTTAAAACCCTCCTAACAGATCTTAAAATGATGTAGTTTAGGACTTAGGAGCTTACAAATTATGAAAATACCCTTATTTAATTCACAGAAAATCTTACTCTACCAAATGTCACAACTCACACCACGAGTCTTACCTCCATACCATGACTCGTGGTTACCATCTGTAGTCACCACTATTTTCCTGACTTTTTTGAAGTTTTCCACGGGTCAGACCATGACTCGTACCACCAACCTACGAGTCGTAGATCCACCTGTGGCCACTACTTCAATGGTCCTTAGTTCCTCCTCACGGGTGCAGGCCACGACTCGTTGTTTCACACTACGAGTTATACCCTGACTCGTTCCCTCCAAAACTGATACACAAAAGATCCCTTACGACTATTGACCATGGGTCGTACCATCAGCCTATGACTTGTGGATTGCTCTCGTAATCCACTCATTCCGCTCCTCTATCCTTCTAACGAATCATATATTGACCCGTGGTTCCCCACAATGAGTCATACAATGATTCGTACCTTCTTATCAGGGTAACTTATTCCTCAAAGCACAATTTCTCCTGCGACTCGTGACACGATTCCATGAGTCATACCTTGACTCGTTACTCCTACCCACACGACTCGTACCACGAGTTGTTTTGATTCATTTTTTAAATATCTTCTGCTAATCATATTTCTATTCCCGAGTCTAGTCTTAGGAACCTTCGGGGTATTACAATATATCCCCCTTGGGAACATTCATCCTCGAATATGGGTAAACATACTCAATGGTTGGGGAAAGGAACTACCATTCCAAATAATGAATATCTGAAGTTGAAATCTAATGGAGTGACTGACTCCGAACTGATATACATGACTGAACTGAATTCATGAATCACACATACATATGCTGACATAATGAAACTGAGAGACATGAACTAAACATGAAACTGAATAGAGTATTAAGGTGGAAACTAATACCTCATGCTGGAACTAAGCCAGAAGGGAATAAATGCGGGTATCTAGCCATTATATCTGCTTCAGCTTTCCACCTAGCTCCCTCAACAAGCTGATTTCTCCATAGAACCTTTACTGAAGCTACTTCCTTGTTTATCAACATTCGAACCTGATGATCAAGGATCTCAACTAGAACCTCCTCATAGCTAAGGTTATCCTTCACCCCTACGTTCTCCATCGGAATAACCAAAGTCGGATCACCAATGCAATTCTTTAACAATGATATATGGAAGATCAGATGTACCGAAGCCAACTCTACTGGTAGCTCCAACTCATAGGCCACTTTGCCAACACATCTCACAATCCAGTAGGGACTAACATATCAAGGACTAAGCTTCCCTTTCTTTCCAAAGCTTATTACCCCATTCATGGGAGATACCTTCAAGAATACCCAATCAGCAACTTCAAACTCGAGCTCTCTCCGCCTAACATCAGCATATGATTTTTGATGACTCTGAACTATTTTCAGTCTTTCCCTTATAAGTTGAACTTTCTCCATATCCTCATGAATTGAATCTGGCCCTATCAACATAGCTTCACCTACCTCAAACCAACCAATAGGCGATCCACATATTTGCCCATAGAGAGACTCAAACAGAGCCATCTGAATACTGGAGTAGTAACTATTGTTTTAAGCAAACTCAATAAGAGGTAAATGATCTTCCCAACTACCTTTGAAGTCAATCACATATGCTCTCAAAAGATCCTCAAGATTTTGAATAGTCCGCTCAGCTTGACCATCCGTTTGCGGGTGAAAAGTTGTGCCAAGCTTGACCGAGTACCAAGTCCCTTTTGAAACAACTTCCAAAATTGCGAGGTGAACTGAGTAACTCTATCTAATATGATGGACAAGGGAACTCCATGCAACCGAACTAACTCCCAAATGTACAATTTAGCATAATCCTCTGCTGAGTCAATAGTTTTGACCGGTAGGAAATGAGCTGCTTTTGTCAATCTGTCTACAATCACTCAAATAGAATCACACTATCGACGTGTGTGAGGTAACCCTGTAATGAAGTCCATATTGATTTTTTCCCACTTCCAAGTAGGGATATTAATGTCTTGGAGTACACCTCCAGGTTTTTTCTGCTCAACCTTCACCTGTTGATAATTCGGACACTTAGCCACAAACTCCACTATGTCCTTCTTCATGCCATTCCACCAATAGACTTCCCATAGGTCATGGTACATCTTTGTGGCTCCTGGATCTATATAATATCAGGAACCATGAGCCTTATGCAACATCTGCTCCCTTTAATCATCAACGCTCGGAACACACAAACCACCCTAATATCGAAGTACTCTATCTCCCCCTTGGGAGAAGACCACTACCTTCTGATTCTGAATAGCTTCCTTCAACTTTACCAGAATAGGATCCTCATCTATCTAGCCTTGACCTCAGTCATTAAAGAGGATTCAGAACCATTCTGAATAATGACACCACCATTCGCCGAATCAACAAGGCGAACTCCTAAACAAGCAAGCCTATGCATATCCTTCACCAACTATTTCCTTCCATCTTCCACATGAGAAACACTCTCCAGGATAGCCTATTAAAAGTACCCGCCACCACATTGGCCTTGCCTGGTTGATAAAGGACACTCATGTCATGGTCCTTGAGAAGCTCTAATCACCTCCTTTGTCGCAAATTCGGGTCCTTCTAAGTATACACATACTAAAGGCTCTTATGGTTTGTGAACACATCTACATGCACCCCATACAAGTAGTGCCTCCATATTTTCAAGGCAAACTCCACTGCTGCCAATTCTAGGTCATGCGTCGGATAATTCTTCTCGTGAGTCTTAAGCTGTCTAGAGGCATACATAATGAACTTAGAATGTTGCATCAACACAAACCCAATACCAACCCTAGAGGCATCACAATACACAATAATTCCATCGGTACCCTCAAGTAGGGTCAATACTGGGGCTGAAGTGAGTCGAGTCTTTAACTCCTGAAAACTCTTCTCACAGGCATTCGACAACTAAAATTTAACTTTCTTCTTAATCAACTTAGTCAATGGTGCTACAACGGATGAAAATCCTTTAACAAACCTCATGTAATAGCCAGTTGAACCCAAGAAACTCCTGATACTCGAAGGATTAACTAGTCAATGCCAATTCTTTATATCTTTTATCTTTTGGGAGTCCACTTGCACAACCTCACTTGACATCACGTGGTCCAAAAAGGCTACTGCTTTCAGCCAAAACTCACACTTGCTAAATTTAGCAAACGACTAGTGATCCTTGAGTGTCTGTAGCATAATCCTCAAAAGAGCGGCATGCTCCTCCTTTCTCCAAGAGTATATGAGAATGTCGTCTATGAAGACAATCACGAACATATCAAACTATGGCTTGAACATCATGTTCATTAAATCCACAAAAGCTGCAGGAGCATTCATTAGTCCAAAAGACATAATTACAAACTCATAGTGACCACACCGAGTTCGGAAAGCTGTCTTCGAAATGTCACTCTCCTTAACTCTAAGCTGATGATAACCGGACCTAAGGTCGATCTTTGAGAAACACTTGGCACCCTGAAGTTGGTCAAACAAGTCATCAATCCTGGGGGGGGGGGGGGTTACTTGTTCTTGATTCTAACCTTATTCAATTGCCGGTAGTCAATGCACATACGAAGAGATCCATCCTTCTTCCAAACAAAGAGAATTGGTGCACCCCATAGGGACTTGCTAGGTCTGGTGAAGCCCTTATCTAAGAGATCCTTCAACTTCTCTTTCAACTCCTTTAGCACAACTGGAACCATTTTGTAAGGAGGAACAGATATAGGCTATGTATCAAGAGGAAAGTCAATACCAAAGTCAATATCCTGCTCGGGAGGAACTCCTAGTAGATCATCTGAGAAAACCTCTGAATACTCACACACTATAGGAACTAACTGGAGAGTCGGGGTTTCAGATGTTGCATCCTTAACCTGAACTATATGGTAAACACAACCCTTGGAAATCATCTTTCTAACCTTAAGGTAGGAAACGAAATGACCTACAGGCACAACTGAACTACCCTTCCATTCTAAGATTGGCTCACCCAGAAATCGAAACTCCACCGTACGTGTTCTATAATTCACTAAGGCATAACATGCATGCAACCAATCCATACCAAAGATAACATCAAAATCAGTCATGTCTCACTCTACTAGATCGGCTTAGGTGCCTTTCTGAAGGACTGTGACAGGGAAATTTCTGTATACCTGTCGAGCTATCATTGAGTCACCGACTGGAGTAAGACTAATAAGGGTTCTGATAGGACTTCGGGACTAACTCCGAAACTAATAACAACATATGGAGTCACAAAAGATAGGGTAGCCCTTGGATCTAACAATGCTATACATAGAATACTTATAACACACCAGTGACCACATCTAGGGAGGTCTCCTGCTCCTGATATGATGATAGGGCATAAAACCTATTCTGACGCTGACCACCACCAGCACTGGTGGATGCACCCTACTGAGTTGAGCATGTTGGTGGAGCTGCTGAACTAGAAGTTGGGTCACGACCTCTACCATCTCAAAGTAGGCGGCCAGGCTACCCACACCCAAAACATTCCCCTGAACCTGCTAAGCACTCTCCGAGGTGCTTTCTACCACACTTGCCGCAAACTGGAATGCTAGGCTCTCCTAATCTTTTCTCCTGACCTCGATATCCCAATGTCCTTCCTCTTTCATCGTGCCTAGACTTGGATGGCACATTGGCTGATGACGACATTAGGGCTAACGATTTATGGTGGGACTACTGACGATGTTTGCCGCCAGATTTATGTTGAGAAAACTTGAAACTGTCTATCCTGGCCCTCTTGGCCTCTCTCTCCCTCTCCCTCTCCCTCATCGCACCACCTCTATCTACTGGGCATACAAGACCAATCAGGGAAAGTCAATATCCTGATGAAGTATAGTGGTTCCAAAATCCTTGACCAAATAATCCGCTGCTCAATTCACAAATCTGCTCACCCCAACCCTCTGATCGGCCACCTTCTCTAGCGCATATTTGGACAACCAGGTGTACTCAAGATCATACTCCTGAACGGTCATGTTGTTCTATCTCAAATTCATGAACTGAGATGCCTTGATTTCTCTCATCTTTTGGGGAAAGAATCGATCTAAGAATGCAGGGAGAAACTCATCCCAACCAACAAGGCCCACTTTGACTCCAAGGCTATCCTTCCACTGACTGTACCATATATGGGTGACTCCTTTCAACTGATAGGAGGCTAAGTATGAACACTCCTCACCCATCACCCTCATAATCTGGGTGATCTTCTGGATCTCCTCTATGAACTCGTGTGGGTCCTCCTCCACTCTCGACCTAAGGAACTCAGGGGAATTCATCTTGAGGAAATCCCAAACTCTAGCAGCCGCTGCGTTCCCATTCTGGGGAACATAACCCACTTCCTACTAATTGACCTGAGTGGTCAATGCTTGTGCCAACATCTGAATGGCTTCCCTAAACTCAGCATGGGCAACCTGCTCGGGCATGGGATTCATTGGGGCTTGTGGGGCCTGCTGGTGCCCATCTCCATTGCCATCCTCTTGGACATTCCCATTTCCGTTGCCATTCCTTCTTCCATTAACTGTGTGTGGAGGCATGATTCTGCAAATGCATAAAGCTGGAGTTATAGGAATCGAGAGAGTTGAACTCATAGCACGAGATAGAATCATGAAAAAAGGAAGTTTCCTAAAACGTTTCATATCCTTTTCGTCATAAGTGTGGCGCGCTTCATGCCCATAAAAAAGAATCTACTTAATGCGGCTTTCAGACACCCTGGACCTTTTTCTCTGATACCAAATTTTTCACGACCTGAACATAGGCCCGGATTGAGACACGAAACCTAGAACCATAAATGGCCCCAAGTCAACCCATGGCATGAACATGACAAATAAAAACCATTATAACAAAGATAATAACTGAAGTCTTCAATAGGGGAAATATGAATAATAAATGTTTATCTAACGGAAACATCATAAAGTAGAATCCGAAGCTGAAAATATAGGCCTATATATCTATAAAAGACTCTAACATACTGATGAGCTGATGGGACAACACTCTAACTAGCTCACTAGAAGTCTGAAACTGAAAATAACATATTCAACTAACTGAAGGTCCTCGAAGGATGAGGACTCACCAACAATAGCACTGGGATAAACTCGGAAGACTGGCTAACGGTAAGACTGAGCCTGAACATTTGAACCTATATCATAAAATGATACAACATAGAGTATGCGGTTGGTACTTGGAATGTACTGAGTATGCAAGGTAAGTAAAATAGGCTGCGTAAGTAATACTGAAATCATGCTTATCATAAATCATAACATTATAAGATTCTAAGAGTAAAGGCTGCATGCTGATATCTTAAGAATAGACTTAAACTGAAATAAATGCATATGGCTTGCCATATCCGAAATCATAGGTAAAAACTCGTAAACTTATCCTTGGATCAAACCTGTTGAAAACATGATATAATATCTTATAGTATATGCATTACTAAAATCATGAGGAATAATGAGTGACTCGTCTTAACCGACAACCACCATGTATGAGCGCATGATGATCCTTCGTCTTGCCCAAGTGGAGGAGGGCCATCCTAAGGCTTTCCAGGGCAAAGGATTATAAGGTGTGATATCAAGGTGGGCCCTTTGGCCAGGTAAATGCTCTCTTGAGATTCCCAAAAATATACTTACATTGGCGTATAGTTTATGAGACCGGGGAATCTTGAAACCCCTAGCCTACTCGATGCTAGACACTACTTCCAAAACATATATAATGTTCATATAATCATATATCAAAACATAACTTAAATCTTAACATATCAGGAGTCTTAACTCCAAAACTTAAGGTACCTGAACTTATTAGCCTTGGCTAAATTATGAATCATGCTTAACTTGAGTGGGCTTATCTAAATCTTGACATCATACTTTTATGAAATAGACATCATAAGTAAAATCATAAATATATTCATG
>JACEIK010001650.1:95498-106341 GCA_018107945.1 Datura stramonium | reverse complement strand
CGCATATACATGCACATGGATTGGACTATAATTGAAGGAAAAATACTGATTTTTAGCTTTCAAACTAAAAATATCTCATCTTTTACTGATTGAAGCTCCGGGGAGTGTACTATTATTTTACTGATTTTTTATTTGATGAAAGATTTGTTCCACCTGTAAATCCGGTCCGAGGTAAGATGCCGGACTAGTTACACTTTACCTTTTCTGTTACGTTCGAGGTGAGATACTGGGTGACCTGAGGTCTTTGCTGGGTTTCATTGTTATTACATTCGAGGTGAGATGCCGGGTGACCTGAGGTCTTTGTCGGGTTTCATTGTTATTACGTCTGAGGTGAGATGCTAGACGAATTGAGGTCTTTGCTGGGTTTCATTATTATTATGTTCGATGTTAAATGCCGGATGACCCGAGGTCATTATCGGGTTTCGCTGCTTTTTGTATGGCCACAGATTGCATTACATCATCCTATACTGCATTGCATCACTTTTGTATACTTATATGTGTATATTCGTATTTTTGTATTACTCCTATTTTCACGTTATCCTTCATCTGCTGCGATTTCTAGGTTAGTTTTTGATAGATAGTTTCTTTCATGTCTTTTATATTATATATTATCTTCTGAGCTTGGTCAGCCTATAATGCCTACTAAGTACTCCGTGTTTTGGTACTCATACTACAATTCTGCATTTTTTTTCTAATGCAGCTCCCAATACGAGTCACCCGCGTTGATCCTTTGCTCTTTTGTGAGTTCTTTTGCTGATTCAGATCGTGGTGAGCTCTTGGCCTCCGGAGATTTACTAATTTCCATCTTGTATCTCCTGTTTATATTTTGTATCTTTCAGACAATTGTATTTCTTTTGTATAGTCTTATTCTCATACTTTTAGAGTCTCTTGTACCTGTGACACCAGGTTCGGGGTTGGTATCTTGTGTATATTGTCTTTTCTTATTTCCTTAGGGCCCATGTTGTATATTTTGTACATGTTATGTATATCTATACTTGGTAGCAAATTATGTTATTAAGTTGGTCTTTACTTTCAGTATTCGATTTGGAATTTTGTCTTACCTATTGAGGGTTCATAGTATGTCACGCCCCACCTTGGGAGGCATGACTGGGTCCTAATGCCATACTGGGATCTGGGATGACCTGGCTGGGTATATGCACCCCTGGTGTCAATCAGCAACTCAAAATCAAGAAAACAAACTGCTATATCTCAACTATAAACACAACCTCAGGCCTACGAGGCCACGCAACACCTGTAAAAGAAAACAACTAATCTAGCCAACAATAATAAAGAGATCCTATGCGGGCCGACAAGACCACCATGCTGTCTAGTTATAACAGAAAGGAAGCAGGAAGTCATATTTGTACTATAGCCGACAAGGCTTTCTAACTAACTAGCCAAACTAGGCCCCACACGACCAACACATAAAATAAGACATACATAGGCCCCACACAACCAATATCAACCAACTAACTAAAATTTGTAGTCTGCAAACCTCTAGGAGTGAAAATATTGGTCGGTACAGGGCCTCGGCCTACCCAAATGCTATACAAATAAAAGACAGATAAACTTCTACAACCTAGAAACTCCGAAAGAAAGGAGCTGGCCAATCTACTAACTCTGAATAGCTGCTAGGAGACCCCGCAATCTGTCTGTCTAAATCTGCAGGCAAGTATGCAGCGCTCCATAGTTGCACGTCGGTATAATATGTACCAAATATATAAGGAAGTAAATAAGACTGAATAGATGCTGATAAAGAACTGAAAGCGAATAGCAAGAAGGGGCAGAAGTTAACCTGTAAGCTTTCTTATCCATAACTTGTATATAGTAAAACACTACACGTATACGAGCCGAAACTATACGACTGTACATTCATAGACTACAACTAACAAGAAAGTATACAAACAAGAACCTTACCTGACCCCCATAATCCTAGAAGGTGCAAGCAACACATAAACAACCTATCGGGGCCCCCATAAGCCCTGTCAAATACAATTCAATCTATATAGTCCGATCCAGATTCTTATGATTCTACTGGTGCTATAGCCAACCTACCTGGCTTCTAAGTCTGCATCTGAGCTCGCTGGACTCCTGTAACTATGTCTGAGCCTGTTGGGCTCCTGTAACTACACCCTTGGCACACAAGGCTGACGGAGGGTCAGTGATGCCGATATGGCATAAAAGTAGAAGCCCATTTGTGGATGGACTATAATATGGCCCTTGGGCCTGAATATAGTCCCTTGGGACATCACATAGCTCCTTGGAGCAACATCATATAGTCCCGTAGGCGATGACATAGTTAGCAACCCTGAAGTTGGTCAACGGAAGGCTACCCTAAGTGGGATCAATCCCAACCAATATACTACACATTAGTCTCAGCCTAACCACTCAAAAGGTGTATCTGGCTCTTAAGGCCTAATGCGACCGCTACTCTCCCCTAGAATAATAGTCTGTATAGCTACCAACAAGCACAACTCGTGTGCCTACATCTAATTAGAGGATCCTGGAAGCAAGCATAATCTCTAATGGTCTATTCAGGACAGGGCGAGATTTGAAGTGGCCTAAATGATACTCTGAAAGTCATGCTGGGATGAGGATAGCTCATAAGCAAACTGTAAGGTCGTAGATGACCAATTACTTAGTTTCTTTGCTTAGAACAACTATAGGGATGCTACCAATCGGACATGATCCTGAGCAATCAGCCCCTAACTTTCCACAGGTAGCTTACTATAATTCTTAGCCTGAAGGTAATAATGTACTATTATGGATCTAGTCCCTTAACCTTAACTTAGTCCGTTCAAATTTAATATGTCTTCTCCAGGCGATTCCTATCCTCTTAGGTAGGTTTACCTGGACCTAGTCACTCGTGGCAACCTACTCCTGAGTATCTATACGAGTAGGCTGGGGCGTTGGCCCCGCATCAACTACTAATAAGGTCCCCTCCTTAGGGTACCCACTGGTCTATCTGACTTGTACAACTAGGATGACTTCCAGGGTGACCTGTATGACAAATACTAAGTTGACTGAAACTAATAGTTACTGGCAGTAGCTAATTAGATGGCAGGTTGTCACTCAGTTCATGTTATACCCCAAAAGCCTAAGATTAGACCCGAGAGTTGAAACGGAGAAAATAAGATTTTCTGGGTATGGATGAGGGATTGTGAAATTGGGCTAGAAATAGTTAAAATTACATTATCACTCCTAATTTTTAGCTAGTAACTAGAAATTAGTGCAGCTACAAATCCAAATCTGATCGGGTTGAGCTATTTAGAGGTTTGGTAAAACTCTAGTAAGAGGTAGTTATAAGGTTGAAGAGCTGTAATTACCCACTTTCCTATATTATTTACACTACTTGAACTTATAAGATGACCTAGCATGTCCCTATCTAGTTAGTATATCATCTACATCACACCTCTAGTCTTTCACATTCTTGTTGACAACCTTGCTGACTTTGCTGTTTTATTAAACTAAATTACCAAATATAATCCACTGCAAATTTCAATCCCCCCAATTTACTTGTTTTTGTGTTAACTCTACGTGGTGCAAGCAAACTTCAATTTCTCAACCAACACTTGTAATTATCATTCACTAGTCCTTGTGGGATTCGATTCAGACACCGTCAGGTTTCTTTTTTTGATACTTCGGTTGTGTATATTCTTTGCATGAAGGATATATTTTGGACGTTATCAAAAATGGTGTCGTTGCCGTGGAACTAGCGCTTGATATTATTGTATTGATTGTTAAGTTGAAATAGTTTTGCATCGTAGTCACTTGATGTGACTTTGTTGTGTTTGTTAGAATCTTACAACCACATGAGTCATCACTCCCAAGCAGGGGATAGCTCAGTGGAAGGTAACATGGAGCATGATGAGGATAACCCAGTGATGCCAGAAATTGCGGGAGCCATTCGCTTACCACCTAGGGTAGGGAATGCGGTATTTCATGTCACAAGCACCATGCTGCATTTGCTGCAAATGAAGGGACTCTTTGGTGGTAAACCAAGTGAGGATGCAAATCGGTATTTGAGAAATTTCTTGGAGATATGCCAGCCCTTCAACATTACGAATATTAGTCAAGAGTCAATTAGGTTGAGACTCTTTCCTTTCTCACTAATGGGGGAGGCAACAATGTGGTTGGAGGAACTCCCTCCGGGTTGTATTACATCGTGGCAAGAGTTAACCAGGCTTTCTTGGATCATTTTTTCCATCCATCGAAGATGCTACAGCTAAGGGACGACATCATAAATTTCAGGCAAGAACCAGGAGAGCCTTTTCATGAGGCATGACTAAGGTTCAAAAAGAAGGTTGATCTTTGTCCAAATCATGGACTTCTGAATGGAGTGCTTCTCCAAAGCTTCTACAGAGCCCTTGATTCCATCAACAAGTCCGTGGCCAACAATTTAGCTATAGGGTCTATTATTGATCAAACATATGGGTTGACCAAAGCCCTTCTAGACAGAATGACAAAAATCAATAGGGCTTGGCACACGTGAGAGACAAATGTATCTACACATGAGATAAACTCAAGTGCATTAGTGGCTGCATTGCGAAAAAGGGATGAAGAGCGGGATGAGAATCTTGCCAAGATGATGACACAACTGGAATTGATGACAAGGCACGTAATAGGGGGTAGGGACCAAGGTGGTAAATGTGGTAGGTATGCAAGGTCCTTTGCAATATGATGGGGAATCGTCACCACCAAGATATGAGGAAGAATGTCAATACATGGGAAACCAAATGGGGGATTTCAAGGAACCAATCAAGGTCCTTGGCGCCCAAGGGATGAAAATCAAGGTTGGAGAGATCGTGAGCCGCAGGGGTGGCCCAAAAAAATGAAAGATGGAAAAATAGGGAGAAGAATCATGAGGGTGACCGCTATCATCAGAGTTCAAACCCGTATGTTCCCCCTCCAAAAGTTGGAAACTCCCACAGTCAGCTAGGTGTGAGTGACGCGAGTAGTTCAAAAATTGAGGAAATTCTATCAAGAGTCCTAAAGAAAGTAGAGTCAATCGAGAGCGGGGTCAAAGTGTTAAGAGGGGAGGTGTCTAACCTTGCCCAAATAGTGAGCTCACTTTCAGCCTCAATCAAGCATTTGGAAGCCCAAATGAATCACTTGTCGGCTCAAATGAACCCCCGAATGAAGGGAACGCTTCCTAGTGACACAATGTCGAATCTAAAGAAAGATAGTCAATGCATGGCTATTATCACTAGGAGCGGCAAAGTGATCGGAGATGCACCAGTAAAGACCAAAGAGGTTAATAACCCAAAATCAGATGAGGAAAATGGACTCGATGATATGCCAAAGACCCCAACGAGTGAGGAAAAGATTAAAGAGGAAGGCGGGGGAAAGGATGATGAAATCCTCTCACATGCTGATAATGATGAGGCGGGCATGAAGGCCCCAATTGATGATAAGGTTGAAGCAAGAGTCTCACCTCCTTATCCACAATGGTTGGCCAAGAAAAAGAAGGATGACCATTTCAGCAAATTCGTTGATATGTTCAGCAAGTTGTCCATCAATATACCGTTAGTGGATGCTCTTCTCCAAATGATATGCGAAGTTCATGAAAGAATTGTTGAAGAAGAAGAAGGTGGTTGATGCAGGTAGTGGGGAACAAATGCACCATTGTAGTGCAATAATAATGAGTAACCTTGGCCCCAAGAGGGAAGACCCGGGAGCTTTCACAATCCTTTGTACAATTGGGACATGTGTGTTTAAAAAATCTCTATGCAATCTTGGTGCCAGCATAAATTTAATGCCCCTACTCATTTTCAAGAAGTTGGGACTTGGAAGCACAAAGCCTACGTCGATGAGGTTGCTCATGGCGGATAGGTCCATAAAAAAACCGGTGGGGTGTTAGAAGATGTGTTGGTAAGGATGGTTAAGTTCATCCTTCCTGTTGATTTGTCGTCCTTGATTGTGAAATGGATGTTGAGGTACCCATTATTTTAGGAAGACCGTTACTATCTACAGGGAGAGTTGTGGTTGACGTGGAGCTTGGGGAGCTCAAATTCAGAGTTGGAAGGGAGGAAGTCGCTTTCAAGGTGTGTCCATCAGTTGAAACTCCCTCGAATGCAAGGTAATAGGGGTGTGGCAAAATGAGGATGAGGACAAAGGACGTTATATGAAGGAAATGGAGTCAGAGGATGATCCGTCAAAAAAGGGGTGTTGAATAAGAGCTACGTCGTGCCACGACGTTAACTAAGGCGCTTCTTGGGAGGCAACCCAAGTGTTTAGTGGATTGCTTTTATGTCTTTGTTGTTTTGTTTTTGCAGGATCCATGAAGTGAGGAACAAAGAATGAAAAAAACCCACATAAGAGAGGAACTGCGTTGAACTGGCGATTCGCTGATCCAAAAATGCAAATCGCCGTTTCAAGATGAATGCAAACAAAAGGCTGGGACTTGGAGCAATAGACCGGTATACCCATCGGAGAAATGCCGATGCATAACCATGGACCGCCGGTGGGTCACCGATGCAATACAGAATACCGAAGCTTTGGCGCCTAACCGGCGGGTCACCGGCGGATCGCCGATCCACTTCGTGAACCGCCGGTAAGTCATCAATGGAGAAATAAAGAACTGGGCACAAATACTTTGGAAAAAAGGGTAGAGCGGTAGAACGCTGATTTGTTTCAAAAAATCACCGATGCATCGCCGGTCAAGGTACAAATTTGTCTCAGAATGGATATTAAGAGTGGACCCACCTAATCCCAAATACCAATTGAGCCGCCCTATTCTGCATAATATTCCCTTAGTTCCCCCTTTTCACCATTTTTTCATACCCTTTTTGTCTCTCCACTACCCAACATTTCCACTTCTCCATAGTTCCCACTTTCTAACCTTTACACCTTCCCACTTCCCACCAACACACCAATACATTAACTCTCCACATTTTCCTCAACCCATCACTCTTCCATTTTTCACCTATAAAAAACTCTCACCAACACACTCACTACACTCATATTTCCTTTCTCTACTACATATCCCCTGAAGTGCCACTGTTGAAAGCTGTCAAGCTTTTCAAGCTCAAGCGTGCAAGCATTCTGTTATTGTGGTAAAACTTTTTGCCCTTGTTATGATTTTATAAATGGTTCTTAATTCTTGCAGTCTTAATACTTTGCTTTCCTTTCCTATTGGATTCATGAAGATTCTCTGTTTTTTTAAATGAATGGGGAATATGTGTTCTATTTGTGTGAGTTCTAAATGGGTGAAGTTTGAGTAACCCAATCAGAATGAAATGCAACGTTTTGCCCGATGATAGACTGGGTGAAGTCATTCTTAAGGGCAAATCGTCATGTGATTTTGTTTAAAGTGTAGTAGTGTTATTCTATCAAGCTGTGTGTGGTATTTGTTAATGGGCCCCTTTGATTTTTTTAAATTTTATTTAGGGATGATGAGGTTCGGCGTTTCATAGGTCGGGTTCGACAAACCACCGATGGAATGTCGGTCCACTTTTAAAAATGGCTTTAGGCCACTGAGTGGATTGCGCGCTACATCGGCGGTTCACGAATCATGACCGGAAACTCGCCGCCCAATCACTGGTACCCTCTTAGTTGGCTAGTTTTCTATTCTGCATCGGCGAGCCAACGGCGGTCCGTGGATTCCTCCCGCGACTCGCCGATGCTGGTGGTTCTTTATATGATATTTTCTTATCTTTGTTTCTCAGTTCACCCTTAGAATATTTTTTGTTATTTTAGTTTATTTCTAGATTAGTTTTCACTAACATCATCCTTGCAGAAATACCATGTCTTCATCTAGAAATATAGAAAAGGGAAAGGCCCCCGCCTCATCTTCTAGCAAGAGAAAGGGCAAAGCAAAGGCCACTCCACCGCGTGCCAACACCAAGGAAGAAATCATCTTTTGTGTCCCAAACATGCAAGAGCATTATGTCCTCTATCAAGGCCGATCCATCATAATGGAGAAGCGGTTTGATTTAGCGGGATTGAGGGGTGATCTTCCCAACATCACCGCGCAATTCACAGCCTGACAATGGCATGCGTTTTCCAATCCTCTCCTGCCTTACTACCGTAGCTTGGTGTCCAAATTATGTGCCTCCTATCAATCCCGACAAGATAGCATGCAGCACAAGGGAAAAGGTAATGACTTTTCCATGCCTACCATCAGTTATGGTAAGGGGAGTGGAAGTTGACATCACCCCGGCTGCCATTAACTCCTTATTTTGTGAAGATGAAATTAAATCCGGTGCGAAGTACATGGCCCGAGTAGTTGATATGAAAGACCAATTTTCTTGGTTAGCCCCAATCATTGCTATTGACACTCCTCTTTGGGAATCCATGGGTGGCGAAATCTCTCGCGATGATTTGAAGTTCGAGGCCAAGCTGTGGTTGAATTTTATTTGTGGACGTATCATCCCCTCCAAGAACGAGCAGAGGGTCAGTTTGGAAACTGCTATTCTCATTGCCTGCATCATGACTGGAGTCCCTATCAACTTCGGGGAGATTGTCGCCCAACAAATGAAGAGAAAGGCATGACAGTCTAGCACTTCCATGCCCTACGCAGTCCTCATTTCCCAGCTTTGCTCACAAGCTGGAGTGCCTCTGTTCCCAGACAAAACCCCTTCCGCTGCTTTAGAAATGATAGCCATTGACCAAAAGAGATATGCCAAGGCACCTGCAATGAAAAGAAAAAGACTGCAAGCCTTTGGAGTCACTGAGAGATCCCTTTCCCATGGGTCGGACCAATCACCACAAGCCCCAGAGTTGAATGTGCCCCATCCCAAAATGTCAAGCCAAGCTTCAAGCAATATTCCTCAGCGGGGAGCATCTCCCCCTCCGCAATCATCGCAATCAAGTGGTCTCCACAGACATGTGGAAATGACCAACTCACACGAGAGCCAACTTCAGAGATTGGCTAAGAGCCTCCCCGCACCCATTTCTCAAACAATCAAAAAGGAGCTCAAGTCTTTATACGAGAGTGTCACTACACTATGCAAAAGGGTGGATGCGGTTGAAGGGTTGTCACCTCCCTCCGAACTGAGGTGCAAAGTGGAAGAATCAGACTTCAACAGAAGTGTCGAATATGAGTGTCCTAGATGCTGCAACGACTGCTCCTTCCTCAATTCTGGGCCCTATTGATGATCTCTTCGACGGTCTGGGAGATAATTTTGCTGGGATGGGTGAAGCCAGTGGCGGTGGTGCAGGTGATAGAGGAAGAATGACCCGCTCAGGGAGTTTCTTGTCCCTTTCCCTTTTGCATACAAACATTAGGGACAATGTACTCTTTTAAGTAGGGGAGGGATGAGCGCAGTTGATGATGGGGTCATTGATGGATGTTTTTATTGGATGTTTTTTTTTTGCTTGAATTTATTGAGTAGAGCCCTTACCGAACTGTTGTTTTTGATGATTTTCCTTGCCGGACTTGGTCTTTTTTGAAAAAAATGAATGAATGATTTGATTTAGTTCTTGATAGTTGATGGTTAGTGATTAAATGGGGTCTTTGCTTTAAATTGCGAAATTTTGCATGAAATGACCCAAGTTCTGGTTTTTTTTCCGACTTTGTAAATGGTAGTGTAGTAAATAAACTCCGAGGATTTTTCTTTAGACCACGGTTCTTTCTCAAGGAGCATTCTTTTGTTTATTTTTATTTTTTTGTTTTCGAACCGGGTTGGCATTTCCTGAGGATAGGTTGAGTGGCGACATTCTTAAGAGAAAATGTCATGTTGTTTTGAGTCTCTTATGAAGTTGTTTTGAGAGGCACCATCGAAAAAATTATTGAAATGGAAGAGGACATGAATGAAGATAATGGCAAATGTTGATGCAATAGCATAGCATTCTTTGTCAATTCTTTGCTTGACTTATGAATTTTCCTACTTTGATGTCCTAGATTGAAATCTTGTGATGAAAATGATTCTTGTGTACCCTTTAAGGGTGATGCCTTGTGTAGTGAGGAATTTTTGATGGTTTCATGCATGGCTTTCTTGTCTATAACTTACCCCAAATGTGACTCAAGGAGAAATCATAGATGTAGTTGTACTGAGAACATGATTTTAGGCTTTCCTTTGTCTAGAAACTTCACCCATATACTCTCCTTGAGCATTGATCCTTGTCAGCCAACGTTAAGCCTTAGACCCTTTCTTTGGTAACCACATTACAAGCCTTAAGACCATTCTTAATACCTCTCTTTGGCACCCATCTTCCCTACATGCTAGTGATAATATAGTGATGAAATGAGGCTTTAAGCCTAAGAAAAAGGGAATAATAAAAAAATGGGAAATGAGCCAAAAGCCTAAGTTTGGGGGTATGCAAAAAGGGGGAAATCAGAATTTCAGTTGAGGTAGCACCACATTGTGTCAAAATGCATAAAAGGATAAATCGAAAAGATAAAAATAATTTGTGTGAATCAATGCTTCATCTTGAGGTGATAAGGCTAGTTATGAAAGACAAAGGGGTTATAAGGAGGGTTATTGAGAAATGAAAGTCATAAACAATGAAAGAAGTGAAACAAAGTGAAGTGAGTGGAAGGAGTTGCTGGGAGATATGTTCACAAAAAACTTTAGGGAGGATCTAGTCACTACAACCAAATTTTCATCCTACCCTTAACCCGAGCCTACATCATTACCCAGAAGACCTAAATGATTCTAAGTGCAGCTACTCTATATTAGTGGCGAATTACATGAAGGGAAAGCCTATGGGTCAAGTGTGTGCATGAATACTTCTTTTAGTGGAGTGAGTGTGATTGTCTCTATCGAACAATCCCTTGTGTGAATTGAATGATTACATGACAAAAGAATAGGGATTCTTATTTCGGTGAGTGGCATCATCCCTTTTTGAGGACACAAGTGCATTTAGAATTAATGTGTGAATAGGGCATGAGAAGTGTAAA
>JACEIK010001650.1:29945-41123 GCA_018107945.1 Datura stramonium | reverse complement strand
CTCTCTTCAATTACTATTTTAATTGCATATGTTTTACCCTCTTCAACTGCTATTTTTATTGCAAGAAAATTGTAAGCAAATTGAAGAAAATTCATCACTTCCTCACAAATAACTTATCAAATTATGAAAAAATTGCCAATGAAAAATAAAGATCAGAGAGAAATACAAGAAAAATTAAAGAACTGTCATTGCAACTATAAAATTCCATCATAAAATCTCAAAATTAAACGACTACAAAAAATTTTTGAAGAACTGCCATAGCAGCTATAAAATTACATATGCACTTAACATTTACACTAAAGGTAAGCTATTTAATAAATTAGTTACACAAAAAATCTAGCATCCTTGTGGCCACACCAAAAAATTTAGCATCCTCGTGGCCATACCAATAACCAGAGATATCAGAAAATGACACTACCATCAAACTTTAAAGTTGTTAGTTTCAAGCAAAAACTATAAAACTAGTGCCACCACTTATATCCACAAGTTTATCACACTTCAAAATTATCATTTATAACCGGATGCATTATTTTATGGCTCTCATGTTCACCCATACGGAAAAACAATTCCATCTTTTTGTCATCTTCACAAAGGACCATTGCAACTTTAATACATTGTTTTATGATGTACAATTCAAATACAAGGGATTTAAAGATGGAATAAATTTGGCTACGAACATCGGATCGCTCACGATCTCCAATCTCTTCAATCAAGACACCTTTTCTTTTATCTTGGCTTTAAGTAAAGTTTTTCAAAACTTCCATCATACCCTTAAGAAATGTCTCATTATTACTCTCCGTTATTTTTTTTCGTGATTTTCTCTTTGTCATAAATATTAGAAGAGGACTTTTTAGCATACTCACCTTGTTTATGAATTGGTTGGGATCCTGCATGTTCATTTTCAGATATTCCAACACTAGCTTTAGTGAATGCACTAGATCTAGTGTAATTTTCACCACTAACAAATGAACTAGGTTTAATGACATTTTCAGCTCTAGTAAATACACTATAGCTAGTAGCATTTTCAGCTTTTCTAGTGCCTACTTTAGGACTATTGTAAGTATCAACTTCTTCATTATCATCAATATCAATAGAAATCCCAAACTTATATCAGTATAAAATTTTGGAGTTTGACTCTTTTGAATTTCCTCATGAGCATCTAGCGGTCCTTCTCTGTGAACTCTCCTGTTGCTCTATCCTTGCCAAAGATTTTCTCCCATTCCTGAAACATCGGCCATTTCTCAGTATTCATATTCTTGACATGTGGATCAATCTAAAAAATTATAAAATAAAATAGAGCAATGTCATATTAGTCAATTATGGAAGTAACCCATTCAGGAAAATACCCAGATGAAGTAATAAAATTCTAATAATTTTAGGCAAAGTATAATTACCTTGATAAAGTCATCCCAAAATTTTGAATTGTCAACTATTATAGCTCCATCACTATATTGGAATCCCAAGCCACTTCGAGTCTTTAGTAGAGTTATACTTCCATAACATTTCTTTCAATATCTCATTTTATTTTTGGTATGTGGTTCACCTTTCAATCGCTTTTAAGATGATGTTTCTATATGTGACACTCTAACTCAATCAAGTGCTCTGGTCTAAAGGTTCCATTATCAACTCTCCAATCATTAGCATACAAGTCTTTTAACCCATCTAGAAGGGTGTGTTCTTCTTCTGGAATTCACATTTTTTGTATCGAAAGTGTTGAGTTGCTTAGTTTTTTTGATGTCTTGTTTACAAATATTTGACTATTCATTTTGCTTGTAAAATCTTGTGGAATAGATTTTCAAGAAAAATTAGGGAGAAGAACTAACAATTCTAAATTAATACACTTTACAATCATAAAGTAATGTCTAATTAAGTTCACAAAGGTCAACTGATTCAACTAGTCTCCACTATAAATTAAAGGATACAACATAAAATTCATACTAGGCCAATTCAAAAGAGCTAATGAAGTCCAAAAAAGCGTTCTATAGCTAACATGTTGCAATTTAGACCAATAAATACTACAAGTTAAGTAGAAAATGCCCAATGCTCTCAACTTCCATTTGAAACAGATCTTGCATTTCACATTGATTGAGCCAACTCATCCCTCCAAGTGGTCCACTCCTCAGATGATTTAAGAACATCAATATTTTTGTATTGATACTTCACTTGTTCTTCCATATCAGTGTCTAAGAGATCCACTTCTATCTCTATCCAAATAAAGTTGTGAATCAAGTAACAAGAACTAATGATCCTGTTATGAACCTTAACTGAGTATCATGAAGAGCTTCTGAGAATTCCCTAGTGTCTTTTCAGCAGATCAAATGTCCTTTTAATAACATTACGAGCTCTAGCATGCCTCATGCTGAAAAGCTCTTCTTTACATCGAGGTGATGGATTGTCAACTCTCCAATCCTTTAACCAATATCTATATCCTCAATAAGGTGAAAGAAAACCTTTTCCTTTCGTATATTCTCTATTGCATAAATTGTAATCACTTATAATATAAACATTCAATTTAGTTACTCTTATATTTTCATTCTTTTTATGGTGTAACTTGAAAGTATATATATGGCATATGCTCATGGATTTTAAGCCATTCCTTCTTACTATAGCATCTCGTGATACGCGACTATTAGCAACTGATCCTTCCCAACCAGGTAATACATAAGTAAAATTGAGGTTTTTATCATAAACTCCTAACACATTAGTTGCTATCTCTCCCTTCCTTGTCTTGTATCTTGGTTTGTGTTAGAATGGAACTCTAATACGAATGTAAGTACCATCTAGTGCACCTAAACAACCCTATAAGATCATCTATAGTGTTATCTCAAAATACAAAAATATCTTTGTAAAACTTTAAAAACTGCATTTATCTTGTCTTTTATTCATAAATTAGCAGATGCTAAACAACAATTTCATACCTTAAAAAAATTTCATCGATCTTCAACTCATCCTCAAGCACCAGTTTAGGATTAACAAGTAACAAGGAAGTTAGTTTGTGAATAACATTCAAGCATTCATTGAAAGCCTGACTCACACTCCATTCTTCTTATAAAGAGCCAAAATATTTAAAAACATTGCCAACTTTTTATTGTTTGACATACTTTTACTATCGGTTAGACCTTCAATATCCTTAGTAAGCCAACTTAAATATGAATGACATTTTTATCCATTCTTAACTTATCGATACATACATGTCACGACTTGAGTCTACACCCTGGACGCGACATAGTACCTAGGGCCACAAGTGACCCCAAGCTATCCCATGACATAGCATACTACTGAAATTATAAATAACTGGAAGAAATCTATAAGCGGAAGCTTGAAAATATAACTAAACAAAATACTCTAAGAAAAACATTACATTTGATAATACACTAAATTTCTAACTCTGTCTGAAAGCCAACTAAGAAACTGATGAGTTGCTGGGACAAGTCCCCAGCTAACACTAAGTTCTGAAACTAAAGTCACAAAAATATAACAGCTGGAAGTGAAACTCCAACCCTCAGAGAATGAGAACTCATCACAGAAGTCTGCTAAATGTCACCGGAGAAGGACTACTGACGGGTCTGAGACTGAGAACCTGCGCCTGTATCATAAGACGTTACAACATAAAAAGTATGCATCAGTACTTTGAATGTATTGAGTAAGTGAGATATGAAATAAACGTAAAGATACTAAAAGTTGTAAACTGTACTAACTAAACATGCAATAACCATACTGGAATTTCGAACATTGAAGGCATCTGAAAAGCTACTAACACTGTAAGTACTAAATAATCAACTGAAGGTCATAAACATGTTTGAGTCCTGGAGTACTGAACTGAACTGGAGACTAAGACTGCACTAGACTGAGTCGTACTATACCAACCTGTAGGAGAAACTCGAACCGCTATGTAGCCATATGAGCTAGACGTGGAGTCCGATGTATACGTCCCATCGGAGAAGGCCCACTATACCTTGCCAGGATATAGTAGCTGAGTTGGGTGATCACTATCTGATGCCCATTTGGGCTAATAACCTACGGTAGAAATATAGTTCTAGGAACATAGGTCAGCTGAAATGTCACGCCCCACCTTGGAAGACATGACCAGCACTTGGTGCCATACTGGGATTTGAACTGATCTGACTGGACTCATGCACTTTTGTGTAGGCCTACTCTTCAAATTAAGAAAACAACGAGCTATATCTCGGTTGTAAACACAGCCTCCGGCCGATAAGGCCGCATAACTACCTGTAAAAAGGAAACAACTGACCAACAACACGCAGTAAAGGGGATCCTATACGGGCTGACAAGACCATCATGCTTTCTAGTTATGTCATAATGAAAACAGGCAATCAAAACTACACTATAGCCGACAAAGCTGCTAACTAATAGCTAAACTAGGTCCCACACGTCTGTCACGCAAAAGGAAACATATATAGGCCCTACATGGCTAACCACAAAACTAATACTGAAAATCTATAGCCTGCAAGCCCTCTAAGAGTGGAATAATGGTCGGGACAGGGCCTTGAGCTGCCTATAAACTGTACAACTAAAGAACAAACCTTCTAACTAACAACTCCGGGGCAAAAGGAGCTGATTGGACTGCTGGCTCAGCTGATGACTAGGGAGGTCCTAAACTGCGCACTAATGCTTCTAGAGATGCCAAAATGGAGAACTTGCTTAACCGAGTCTTGAAAAAGATTTATTCCACTGAGACTGATGTCAAAGAAATGCATGGAGAGTTATCAACTTTGAGTCAGCTGGTAGACTCCCACTCCACTTCTATCAAGCAGCTGCAGAACAAATGGGACTGGTCTCAGTAGTAATGAATAAGAGAAAAAAGGGCCCTTTGCCTAGTGACATGATCATGAACTTGAGGAATGACGGACATAGCATGGCTATTAGTACCAAGAGCGGGGAAACATTATATGAAGAGCCTAAAATGGTTCTTAAAGATATAGGAAAGAAGACTGATCCAGAGTCCACAAATTTAGTTGATGATGCTGAGAAGGAAGAGAAATCAATTGACTCCGAGATGCCAACCACCATCACTAATAAGGGAAAAGATATGGAGGGCCAGAAGCTATTCACTCATATTCCAAGCCCACCTCCTCCTTTTCCTCAGCGACTTAAGAAGAAGGCTGAAAATGGTAATTTCCAAAAATGCATGGCCATTCTAAAGCAACTATCAGTGAATATCCCATTAGTTGAAGCACTCAAGCATATGCCCGGGTATGCTAAGTTTGTAAAGGACCTTGTGATAAAAAAAGAGGGTCTGTGTGTTGTGATCCGATAGATAATTTGCATCATTGCAATTCCATAGCCTGAAACTCCTTAGTTTAGAAAAAGGAGGACCCCACAGCTTTCAGTATTCCATGCACGGTAGGGGCCTTTAACTTTGCTAAGGCACTATGCGACCAGGGTGAAAGCATAAACTTTATGTCGTTGGAAATCTACTAATAGTTGGGCTTGGGAGTGTCCAAACAGATGACAATGGGGCTACTCATGGACGATCGCACTATAAAAATACCAGTGGGTATATTAAGTAACGTGCTTGTGAAGGTGTCCAAATTTATCTTTCCAGTGGACTTTGTCATCCTAGATTATGAGGTTCACTTTGATGTCCCTTCATCTTAGGATGACCATTCTTTTCTACTTGCAGAGCATTGGTAGATGTTGAGAGTGGTGAGCTGAAGTTCAGAGTGAATAACAAAGAGGCTGTGTTTAAAGTCTGTAGCTTTAAAACAACCTGGAGACATAAGGGTCACGTTTGTGATCCACATTGTAGATGATAAGGTTGAGCTGAGTGAGTGCAGCCTGAGCAACTTTGGTGCTAGTATGCAAGTTTAGGCTAAATGTGTTCCCATGTAAACCAAAATCAAGATGGTTGGATCCTTTTAAAGTGGTACATATGTTCCCGCATAGGGAGATTGAGCTTGAGACGCAAAATGGTAAGAGATTCAAAGTGAATAGCCATCACGTTAAAATGATATTTCGGGGTGCAAGATAAGTTAACCCTAAGATAAATGGGGGTAATACAGTCCGAGTAATCAAGATACTCGCATCATGCCGCGACGTTAAATTAGGCACTGGTTGGGAGGAAACTTAAGGTAAATATTTGTTTATGATTTTGTAATTTTTTTTAGATTTAGTGTGTGTGTTCAAGTGTGCTGGAAGGAAATTATAGGTATAGGAGAAGCCGCGCACTGCAGAGGGACAAATTTGCAACACTATCGGAGCTTAGTATGGATCTGTGCGATGCGCATTCCAAACTCCACATGGAGTTAGGCGATGCGAAGGCAAACCAGTGCAGCAAGTTGCGCGACACGGACAAGGGACTCCACAGCGAGCTCCGCGACTCGAGGTAGTACCTCCACAGTGAGGTCCATAATGCGAAGCGGGTTTTCAAGAAAATTTTTTTCTTTAAATCCACGGGCATATTATATAACCCAAAAACCTAAAATCTTCCTCATTCTACACTAATTCCGCACCGCACACCACTATTACTCTCCCCAAAAGTTCTCAAAATTTCATCTTCCTCCAAATAACCTCCAATTCTTCCACCCAGCTCTCCAAATATCCTCTAATTCTTCCACCCACATATGTAAAATCCTCCCTCTTCCCAAAAAATCTACTAAACATCATTCCAAAACCAAGCAAAGGGAAGAAGTTACATCACCAGGCTAAGGAAACAAGTGGTCTAGGATGTGGCAAAGCTCACAAGCCTAAGTAGAGGCTGCCACAATGCTACCACCAGCTAGGGTATTTAGACTCTACTAGGAAGAAGGTAAGAAATGATTTAAGGACTATAAGGAGTTTAAATATGTGTGTGAAATGAGAATTGATAGGGAAAGCATAGCCTTAGAATTCCCCCATATTATGCAAACATTGCGAGCCTGTAGACTAGATTTTTGTATTCAATAATCCTAGAAGTGTAATCTTAACTTGGTTAGAGAATTTTTGGCTAACTGGAAGCCAAAGGAAATGAGTAATAAGGTGAAAATCTGAGGTTGAACTTCACTTCCTCTACATTGAAGTAATTATTTAGCACCCCACATGTTGAACCTCAGCTAATGTAAGATCCAGTTTTGAAGACCCCATATAGAGAGATTCATCATACTCTTAGTGGCCTTAGGTCTGTGGCTAGATGGACCCTGCACCAGCAGCATGGGTATCACATGATATTCCCATATGCATATCTGAGTAGAGAAGCCGGGATGTGGCTCAAATTTTTTTGTAGCTGCATGATTCTAGGGAAGCATGCTACATACATCACACTAGAGAGAGTATATTTGGTGTATGTATTGATGACTGGGATGTCAATCAAAGTGGGGGTGATCTTGAGGAATTTTCTACGAAGGGCAATGATTGTGAAGAGGTATAGACTTAGCTTTGGGGCTCTTTTAACTCAATTTCTGAGGGCATTACATATTGAGGAGAAAGCTACTGACTATAGATTGTTGCATGATTCAAAGGGGAGATGTAAGAAGTCAAAGGAGCCTGAGGATCAACACATTATGACATTGTCTATTGTTGAGCAAAATGCTCAAATTGATAATGTCTTGAGCCATCTTTATGGGATGCAAATACTCCAGTTCAGGAAGAGTGAAGTGACTAAACTATCGGATAGGGGACTACCATGTGGGTCTTCAATTTGTATCCTGGGTCATTTGTCAAATTCTAAAACCGTAGAATGAGTCTGCAAAACTGGTCTGCGGTCCATAGATCATCCCAGGAGTCTGCATAATAGACGTTGACATTTTTTCACCTTTTGGCCGCAGACTGATCTATGGACCATAGAGTAGAAATGTAACCATAGAATGCACCTTTTAGTGCCTCTATTTTCTATAAAATTCTGCAATGGAGATGGCGCTTCTGCGAACTTCAGAATGGTTCCTTTTGACCATAGAATGGGCCATTTTCCTTTAGTTATATATTTTACTTTTCTACTCTTACTTTTACCCTTTTTTTCTCTATTTTGGCATTTGATCTTGGGCGTATTTATATGCTTCCTTCTTACATTTTACCCATATTGTTTCTTGTTTTGAGAAGAATATCCTTCTGAAATTTAATGTTTTCATGAAAGTACTATTGAAAAGAGCTAATGGATGTATTTAGATTATGTTTGCAAGAAACAAATGAAAAATACCCAAAAAAGAGCAATCAAGGAAAGTTCAAGCTGTAAGGTGTGACGAAAGAAGGATTCAAAGAAAATCGGCCTGGCGAGATGTTGGCATGGCGTGACAGACCATGAACTTCAGAGGAATTTTACACAATGTGATGAGATGCCTGGCACGGTGCGCTAGGGAAGAAAGTTGGCCAAAATTTGTTCAACACCTAGACGCAATGGGCGGCATGGCACACCATTCTATGAACTTTCAAAAATTAGTTACAGTGACTTGGAAAAATGGGAGGCGTGGCATGCCATCCCGTAAACTTCAAAGAATTTTGTTCAACACCTTGGCGAAATGAGAAGCGTGGCACGCCAAAACCAAAACTCCAGTCGAAGTCCAAGCAGAATCTAGTGTTATGCCTGCTGCGGCACGCCAGGGCCATTTTGGGATAACTTTTTCTAAGTCCACAAGCTGAGTTACTTAGAGGCAAAGTGGGAATTTTTTAAAATTATAAATACATCATTAGTGCATCTAAAAAACACATCGACAGTTTTTGGGAAGAATGCTGACAAGAGTTCATCTTCTTTCTAAGTTTTCTTCTTTTCTTTACTTTATGTTTTTCTTGTAAAATAATGATGATTATTATGGTTTTTCTCTTGAACATGAGTGAGTAATGACCTTAATTGAGGGTTTTGTCCACAAGCATGGTGGTTGCAATTTGAAGTTCATTTATGCTAGACATTTAAATCTTCTTTTAAGATTGTTTGTGTTTTCTTATTTTAATGATTGTTCACTAGCCTGATCACCTTTCGAATAATACCTAATGACTTATTTGTTGAACTCAAAAGAGGGAACAATGAGGGTAAAAAAAAGTATAGAGTAGGTTTAGTTTGCTTGTCAAGAAAAAGAAATTTGATTCGTTATTCTGGATACCGATATACCCTGCAACCCTACTTAATTGAATCAAGTAGCTATAATCGGCGTTTCCCTTTTCTATTGCAACCATAGGAATATGGGTTCTAGGGTTAGTTAATAGTTCTTGATTTATTTGGAAGGATATGTTGAGAAATGAATTTGTAACCTGAAACTAACTATCTTTTAGAATAAGTTTAGTGTAATTGAATCCCATAACTCTACCTATAAGCGAAAGTGCCAAGACCTTGGATTCCAATCATCCTTTAAATAACAATATTCTTTAAAATTTATGTCAAAAATGTTTTGTTTACATTGCATATTTTGTTGAATTAATCTTCACTCCTACAAACCAATTTTCTTTCTCTTACGAATAGTGAAATAAGGATTCAAACTGAGACTATTAATTTGACAAGTCTCTGTGGGATGATATCTGGACTTCTTTCCTCTATTACTTGACGACCACGTACACATGCGTGTGAACTTAGCTGCATCAAGTTTCTGGCATCATTGTCGAGGACTTGAATATTGATTAAATTAATTTTGGTTGGAATTTTTATTCCACTCTTCAGTATTTTACTTTTTTGTTGGTTGTTGCTCATTTCCAGTATTGTTTGTTCAGTGTATGCCAGTTACTCAAAGTCAAGGAAAACCCTTGGCCTCATTTGATCCTGAGATAGAGAGAACATTTCATCGGTTGGTAGTAATGGCAGACAACAATGGACAAAACCGTGCAAACGACCAAGAATGAATCCTAGTGCTAAACTTTACTAGGCCAAACTTAGAGAATGCTTGTAAAGCAATCATCAAGACAACCATCACTGGAAACTTTGAATTGAAGGGGGGAACTATGCAGTTGGTTCAAAACCCATGTCAGTATCAGGGCAAGCTGCACGAGGATCCGTATAGGCATTTAGATGAAATTTGTGGAACTGAGTGAGGACTTTCACTATCAAAACATCTTTGTTGAGTACATTAATCTCACTTTGTTTCCGTTTTCATTGATTCCACCCATACCAAATACGACTTAACCACGACTCCTCATCACGACTCGTTGCTACATCCTACAAGTCGTACCATGACCCGTGATGACTCACTCTGGCACCACTGAGAATTTCACCACGAGTCGTACCTACGCGTCATGATTCATAAGAACACCCATGATATGACCTCAGGCTCCCGAAATTCATCACGACTCGAGTCACGAGTCGTAGGTCCTCACCAAGATTCGTACCTCGAGTCGTCCTGGTGAAAAAATTCTTGGTTTTTCTGCAGTTTACAACTTCAACTTCCGGGTCTATTCTTAGGCCCTTCCGAGGTATTACATCTCAATAGCCTGCTATAACACTTCAGAAGAATAAGGAAGGCAAGAGTACTCTCACTTCTATTTAAGTATAGGTACACCTCCACTAGTTTAAGCTTATTGAGGCATTTGCATGCGTACCGGTATTGTCTTCATCATTTATGACAATACTATGTTTTAATATGTATTAATCCCTGAATAATAAAACTGCTAATTTATTTTGTGCTTTTTCATACTTTAATTCCCGCGCTATATATATATATTGGAAGTGAATCTTTTGCATGTTGTAACTTTTTTAGTCTATATAGGTTTTAATTGGATTTACAATGACATATTCTTCCCTTTTAGAGTTGGTTACTGCCCGAGATGATTTCATCATAAGGGTTAGACGTTAAAGAATGTGGAATGTCATAAATCCTAAGAAAAATGGCGAGTTGATTAGTATGGATGTGATATTTATTGATGAAAAGATACCTTATTACATTGACTCATATTTTTTACTTTGAAATTTTCTTTAAAACTTTAATTCTCAATTCATTTATGATTTTTGTCTATCAAAGATATTTGATGCATTGTATAATTAGGAAAAATCAGGTTAATCGATTCAAAGACAAGTTGACTGAAGCTTCTCTATTTATCATCAAGAATTTAAAGATTGTTGAAACTATTGGTGGATAGACCTTTTTTAAATTCATGAAAATTGTTATCTTTGCCTCAATTTTGATCAAGAATTTATTTGAAGATACTATTGATATTCCTATAAATGGATTTCAATTTATTAAACCAAATATGGTTGACTCAAGGGTGAACAATAATATTATGTTATCAGGTTTATATACTCTTTATTATCAATTTTATTAATAATCT